>JAQIVE010006355.1:0-11631 GCA_034698285.1 Sminthurinus bimaculatus | reverse complement strand
TTTCTCAATAATATCCGTTGTTGCCAAGCCTGTTTTCATTACAGAGCGATTATTTGATTGATTTTAGCTCAAATAAAGTTTTTTACTAACTCGTTTATCCTGCGGGTTGAAAACGCTCACACTTTGTAAAGCTGGTCCATGATTAGAAAATTTTTCAACCCTGTTTGAAACAGGATCAACCAGGTAGCAATTTTTTTGATTTCCCCCAAACTCATCCCGGAGTCTCCAGACTTCGTATCTAGCCGTTTCAGACCATTTTGAGACTTTGACAAATTTTAATTAATTCAATTAAAAACGAAATTTTTCATTGAAAATACATGTAAAAAAGTCAGTCTTAGAATTCTCTGAAACGCATTTCTAGCATAAAATCAGGTCAAAAATCCGAGTTTGGCCAATCTTTTTCACCATCCGCCCATAACATGCTTGAGGCTTGAGGTAGGATCAACCATGTAGGAAAATTTCAATGTCCCCCAAACTCATCCCAGAGTCTCCGGACTTTGTATTTAGCCGTTTCATACCATTTTGAGACTTTGACAAAAAAACATTTTTTTCGAAATTTCGAAACATTTTCAAAGTGTTTGAAAAAATTTTTCATTGAAAATACATGTAAAAAAGTCAAAGTCTTAGAATTCTCTGAAACGCATTTCTAGAACAAAATCAGGTCAAAAATCGCATTTTTGTCCGCAGACAAAGAAACAAACATCCTTAGTGTAATAGCAAGGGGTTGATACAAATAATATATAGGATTATTGTACAACGCATGGACGTAGAATATTACAGTGTTAATATCTCAGCATTCTCCCTGCCACGGACCTAAAAGTTAAAACATGATGGTTTTTTGGGCTCCCTGATGATGTTCCCGTTGGAATTTCTGAAATCGGAGCAAAATCTGCAAAGTTGCAAAAGAAGCAAAAAGACCTTGCTATTGGTACCGATGTCTCGGTAAAGCCAAACGAGGGAGAATGCTGAGATATCAACACTACAACTTGTCCAACAAACTGAATCTTTACACCGATGATGAAAAAATACATATTACATAATAAATGTATATATTATATCTTATATCCATACCGAAACGAATCTATTTGCTAAAACTTCCGGATGAACGGATCTGACATGCCGCAATACATGATCTTTACGACTGAAAAGTTAATATAATAAAATTATTGTTAGCTACTAAAAATTGAAAATTAAAATATTATTGGCGATGATCATATTACTTGAGTATTAGAGTACATTAAGCGCCGTGGTATACCTTAGAGACTTATTACAGTAGTCACAAGTAAACTTTTGTCCCTCGTGAAAACATCTAATATGTTCTGTTAATTTTTCTCTCCGTGTATACGCTCTAGGACATTCTGAGCATTTATATGGCTGCGGCTTATGAGTCCTACTGTGAACATTATAATCCTTTTCAGTAGTAAAAGTTGCATTGCAGTCATTACAATTAAAAACCTGGAAGAGTAGTTTCTTTCCCATTAAGGACGAATTATTATTATTGTTTGTATTTAATTCGCTTTTAATTTGCTGATTAGGTTGGTGTTGCAATGATGACTGGACATGAATAATTTGTTGATAATGTTGTTGTTGTTGTTGTTGCTGCTGTTGCTGTTGATGTTTCTGCATTCGAGGAGAACCTTGTTTTGATTTTCCTCTATTATTTTGTTGTTGTCCTTGATTTCCATTCGGAGTTAAAAAACTTAGCTGAGCTTTCTGTTTAAGGGCACAAGGTAAATTTACTTTTATCATATTATCCTGGTTTAAGGACATATTCGACTGGTGTTGTTGTTCCATCTAATATACAAAATTTGATAATTAGGTACTTTTTACTTTAATTCCTAAAATCTCCAAGGTTAAGTTGATTAAAAAATGTTTTTTTTTCTTTCATCTGGAATTTATAAAACTGTACCTTAATATCCCCATTCATTGGCACATCTCTACCATTCACAAAGGACATTGAAGAGTGCATATTTTTAATATGCCGATTCAGATGGTCTTTCCTCGAAATCTCCTTACCTATAAAAACGGAAGAAAAGAGAAAGAAATTCAACATTATTCAATATTTAGCACCATGACTCTTTAAAAGATCCAAACAACATGTAAAATTTGTGATATTGATTTTGGTATTAATACAGCAGCTCGTAGCTTACTATAATGTGTAAAATAAATTTATTTACCACAGAAGTTACACTCGAACTTCATCCCGGAATGAACAGCTTGTGCGTGTTTATTTAGATGTTCCTTAAAAAAGGAATTAAATGCATATTATACTCTCTCTCCCTCTCTCATTTTTTGAAATTGTACTTTGTTCTGTTACTGTATTTAATAAATATCGATTCTAAGAATTATATACGGCTTCTGTTTGATTATTTTTTGAAACTTTCTTACCTTTCGATTGAACCCTTTTCCGCAATCAGGACAGGGATATGGACGATTCGTCATATGAACAAACTTTGGAAATCACCAAGAACAAGGAACATTACTATTTAATGCTTGTATAATAATATTATCTAACATAAATTTAATTTCGGTAAAGAATATGTATTACACTATAACATTAGGGCGAAAATATTTTGAAATAGTTAGTCTATTCTAGTCTACTTGGAACTGTACTCACTACTCACATTGTGTCTTGATCTAAAAAAATGCATTTTACTTACCATGTGTCTTCGCAAATGAGTTCTTGTTTTGTAAGTCGCATTGCAAATATTACAGACAAAGGGACGATTTCTAATTTCTTCTTCTGGGAGACCTAAAAGTTGAATATTCGAAAAATAAGCTGTCTTTTGATTGTGAGTAGGCTGTTGTTGTTGTTGTAATGGTTGATTATGATGATGAGTTGATGATTGTTCCTGTTGATGCTGTGGTTGAATTTGTAATGGGGCGTTCATACTGAAATTGCAAAGATCGTAGGAGAAACCAAATGTGAAATGTGATTAATAAAATACATAATACCACAACATACATCATATTATTATCAAGTGCATACACATACATCCATTCATAATTAATGTTACAAAACAATCTATATTGCTCTTTTCAACTTCCATGAAACAAAAGGCTAGTTTTCATCGTCATGTCATGAAAGATCTCATCCAACATCCAACTCTTTATAATTGTAATCTCTACGAATCGTATTTTATGAGAGTGTTAGTTACAGTTATATACAGTTATACAGCAATATTTCAATAAATAATAGGTCTACTTAATATCCTCTACACTCTACACATACCTACACATTGACTTATACTCGGTTAAAAACTATAACAAAGACAACTATAAATATTATGATATTATATATTATTATACAGGTATATTTACTTAAGGCAGCATGACTAAAAACTTACATTGTGATACACAATACACAAAATGTATCTGTTGATATTGAGTAATTTTCAAATCACCAGGAACAAAATCAAATCAGTTTTAACTCCTTTGAACAAGGTTGAAAGACACTAGACACTAAATCAATATCATTTTTTGTTGTGTTTGATTCTATAATTCTCTAAGTAACTAAAGTTTAGGCTAATAAACAGTTTAGCTGTATTTTATCCACACATCACAGCGTTTTAATAGGAGTAGTAGAGTACATTGTACTTAAGTAAATCTTAAATCTGATACTTTTCTATTCATACCATTTAAGATTTAAGTAACATTTCACACTTCACACACACAACACAACATAATGTTTACATTTGGTGAGAGTCTATATACAATAATATTTCAAGTAACAAACTAAGTACATTACTTACTCATTCCCATTAAAAATTCAGTTTTTTATAGCAATGATCAATGATTAACAATTAATAAATTTTTTGTCCAATATTATTTTATTTCAGATTTCAGATAATTTTTTTTTTTTTGATGCATTTTGAAAAAAGGGACGAAATTAGAAGCCATCTATGTATAGTGTGGACTTGGTTTTTTTATATACCGTCAAATCGTCAATAGGAAGTAAGTACCATCGAGTAAAATAATAGTGCACAAGCATAAAATCCCTACTATTATAGACGTTTGGAAATTCCAAATTGGAACTTGGAATTCCGTAGAGCCACCCAAAACCCGAAATCTGTGTGTAATAATATACGTTATACGTAATAATATTCGACACACTCTTTTTTGTTGAATTTAAGGTACTTACAAGCAGAGTTGAACGGTAACGTTTTTGACTATTACGTATAGAATATAGAAGCTATTTTATTACTTACTTACACCGTATATCTGGTACTTATCGGATATATATATTTGTGTATGCATGCATAGGAAGTAGTAAATAAGCACGAGAAATATATTACATACGTTTATAGTGTTGTCTATATTTACTTGTGGTGTGTTTTGTAGAGTCGGAGTTTTTAGTAGTTTTTCTTTTCAATAAAAAAATATATATGTAATATTCAGAGTGAAACAAATTAAAAACTAAATGAAATGAAAATTTGTAGCAAGTCTCATTTTAAAAGGTTCGCAGGTAAGAGTGATAACATACTTCATACGTACTACACAATATATTATACAATATAATTAATTTTGGTTCTCAAAGTTCTGTAATATATAACAAGAAGTGTACAAGAATATAAGTATACAAGAAGTCTTATATTCGAAAGATATGCTATCAACAACGTTAGCTTCCAAATATTATTTTTTTGTGTGTTTAAGTATTAAGTACTTATGTCGAAAAACAAGCTTGCTCAAGTCAAACTTATTTATACATATAATATAGATTATAGATGTGTGATAATTAAAAGCATTAGCTTGTAGTTTGTAAGTAAGTACTTTTAAGGGATATCAATAATATTATATGCATGTAATTACGCGGAATTTACTCCCAAAAGTATGATGATAATAAATTAATAATATTAAGTATATAAAATATTACTATTTACTATTCAACAATCCAAGTATGTATATAATATGTATGTTTATTCCCAGCAGAAAAAACACGTCAAATTAATTTTCGTACACAATTCTAATATTTAAAATATATTATACTTACTTATATAAAATAATAAAATATAAAATTCAGTAAGGCAGAAGCGCATTTTTGAGAATATTATTAGAATATTATGTAACAATAACTATTTGGAAATATGGTTTTGATTTTTGAAAGCCTCTCTTTTTATATATTCGGTATATTATTTTATATTATTTACAGGAAATTTGGAATCGTCTTCTCAAGTAAAGTAAAGATACTAAGTATCTTCTCTCATCTCCTCGTCACTCGTCAATATCATTATATACCTATATCACCTTTTTTGAAAGGTTGATGTTGGTTATTAATAAGCAACGGCAGGTAAAAATTTATTTAAAAACTTATGTAAAACTCTAAAACATAATAATATCATACTATTTGTTAAATGATGAATGTTGTATAAAATTATTTGTAAGTATTACATATTACATCATTATTAGGAAAATGCAGTAGGTATCTACATTCTACATTACATATTTGTATTGTTATTATTTTATGTACCTACTATGTACTATATACTATACTAAATACTATGCACCAGTTAAAAAGTGTAATACATAATATTATTTTATATTTAATATTATGTATGTATAACATAGTTAAAGTAATGTGTATACACGCTCTAGTATTTATGTATTAACATTAATGTAATGTTTAAGTAGTTGATAACAATTGATATTATGATGCCATTATCCATTATTTTCGAACCATCATCCAACTTCTCTGTTCCTTTCCATTTTCCATTGCTACTACTATAGTAGTAAAGTGTATTCATGTTTAAAAAAATTACGTACATAATGGTATTATTTACTTTTATTCACATATATAATGTATAATGTATACAGTATAATGTAGAATGTAGACACTACTACATGTTAAAGATTTTATAGACTACAAGATTTACCTACATCCTCTTACATAACATTATAATAATATTATCTATGCTATAGTTTTTATGACACTAAACCCTTTATTTGTTATTCACATTTATTTTTTACAGGATGAACCGATACAAGCGAGTAGCTGCCAGGTCATCTGCTATGCCACAGCAGCCCATGAACAGTGATGATGGAATATATTTTGTTACGAATAATGTGCCAACGCCTAAAGTACCAAATATTATATCCCGAAATGTAAGGAGATCTACTACAACTAGTAACGCTCCAATTACTACTACTACTACTACAACCTTGGCACCAGGAACTCAAATAGTAAATATTCCTACGACTACCTCTACTACGTTATCCCACAAACAGTTTATTGGTGATCAACAACAGCATATAGAAGATCTGTTAGAGCAACAACAACAGCAGCAGCAACATGAAGAAATAGATCCATCTGAACTACATCTACAGCTACCTTTAGAACAAGAACAATCAGATCAAGAGGAAATGATTCAAGATGGTGAACAACAAAATGGTCTAATGTATTTGCTCCTTGAGGATGGAACATTAGCTCAAATCGATACTTCCGGTGTTGGAACACCATGGATTAATTCTAGTAATGATGTTCAGTTACAATACGATGACAGCCAAGAACAACTTGACATTAATCAACAACTTATAAATGAGCAAGAATTATTGAATTTACAACAACAACAACAACAAGTTGATAATCTTTCTGATACAGCGATAATTGACTCTTTACGTTCAGGTGAACATCATGGTGAAGGAGGAGAAAATATGCTAACCGAGGATTTAACACAAGAAATTGGAAATAGTAATATTCTACTACAACAACAACAACAAGGAGAAAGTGCAGATGACGTGGAAGATGAAGCCGAAAGATTAGTACAACAACTATTACAACAACAATCAACTGCAGAGACGCAGATTTTAACACAGCAGCTTTCATCATCTTCACAACATCAGCATCAAGATGAAGGTCAGCAGCAGCAAATTTTAAACCCATTAGAAAATAAAGATGAAGGCAATATTGTTCAGCTGTCACAAGAAACGAATGATAATTGTCTTGATACAATGCTCAGAAAAGAAAACGATGAAATAGCTCAAGTTACTG
The DNA here is from genome assembly GCA_034698285.1 of Sminthurinus bimaculatus. Taxonomy (NCBI): domain Eukaryota; kingdom Metazoa; phylum Arthropoda; class Collembola; order Symphypleona; family Katiannidae; genus Sminthurinus; species Sminthurinus bimaculatus. The sequence goes on along the minus strand of JAQIVE010006355.1, from coordinate 4,646 downwards.
GACAAGAAGATGAAGTCAGGAATGTGCTATTAGTACAGCAACATCAAAAACAAGAGCTGAAGTATACTCCGGTGAAATCTGAAGCATTGGTAGGAAATAATATTGAAGAAATGTCAGATGTAGGTGGGAATACAAAGCAGCAAAATGACTGCATTGCAGATTTTATTTCACAACAACAGCAGCAGGATAAAAGCCCAGTAATGCATAATTTGCACGAAGGAGAACAACAACAATCTCACATAAGCTTTGAAGCAGATAAAAATTTGCAATTAAATCAAAATATATTAAATGTCAATGAAGATCATCAACAACAACAAGAACATACAGATTCTGAACAAGCTACTCAAATTTTAAATCAGTCCTTGGGTTTAGATGAAACATTTGATCAATTAAATACAACTACTACAGACAAAGATGTAGATAAAGATAATTCTTTAGCAAATTTAATTGAAGAAAATTTTCAACAACAACAAAAGTCTGATGGTAATGATCATAGTCAAAGTGTACAATCTTCAGCTCAACATGATGACACCGTAGAGAAACATGATCAAGGGTTGTTAGCTTTACAACAAGAGTTTTCATTGAAACAAGAAGCACACGAACAGAATGTTCAACAAGAAAATCTTGTTTTAAAAAATGAAGAAATACAACAACAACAGCAACAACAGTTGGATGAGTCAATGTTTTTGATACCAGAACAACATCAAGAACTTATTGATCAAAACAGTCAACAGCAAGAAATTTCACACTCGGCAGATGAATCCCTAGGACAGACTGAAGAAGAATCTTATTTTTTATTACAAATTAATGGTCAAACTGTTTTACTTCCAATGTCAAGTTTAAGCACTCAAAACACTGATGGTGGTACTCAAACCTTGAGCATTGCGACTAGCAACAATTTGATAGGTGATGATGGCGGAATCACGATTGCTGGTAGTGACGATATGGATAATCAGTGGGTTTCAATTTCTAATGGTAATAACCTTCAACTGACTACAAATACTACAATAAATACGACTAGTAATGTTAATCCTGCTGACAAGATTAACAATCGACCAAAGCCAAAGCCTTACAGATTTGTTCTTCCAACCTCAGCCGGTATTTCATCAGATAGTACAAGTCTAGACACTTCTTTGTAAGTGTTAATGTATTACTTAGTATTTTTATATCACATTATTCTTCCGATTTAAATTACAAATAAGGATAAAATTGTCATTAAATTTAATATCATTTTCAAAAAATTATTCCATAAAATTAATGTAATGTTGGATTTCAATGTTCATATATTATTATTATTATTATTATTATTCAGGTTACAAGATTCAATGTCGTCGGCATCATCTTTTCTGATCTCCAATCAACAACAGCAGCAGTTATTACAACCAGGAAGAGGACAAAATATTCGGTACCATCACCAGGAAGATTTAAATGAACAACCTCCAGCAAAGCGGTTCAAAGAAACAACAGAAACAACAAAAAAACTGGAAGTACCAACAAAACCAATGATGATTCGTAAAACACCAACAATTAGTCCTTTAAAATCCTTACCTGCGACTGGAACAATACCATCTCAAGTGCCAAAAACAACTGTACCAGCAAGTCCAGGGAAGCCAAAAATCGGAAATAATTGTATATTTCGATGTGGTACTTGTAAAAAACTATTTAATACCAAAGCTTCTGTTATTCAACATATGATTGATGATCATCAAGGTAAGCATTTCATGTTTCATTTTTTTTCTCTTTGATTGGATAGTTATCGTACATTATGGTAAATAATTATAAATTGTTTATCATGATTTATGATTTATAATAATAAACTATAATTTCCTTTTTGTAGTTGATCCAAAGAGTACAAGGACTGATTTTCGCAAAACTGATTCAACCAATGCATCCCCAAGATTTCAGTCATTTCAGTGTGAAAAATGCGGATCTCAAGCTCAAAGTATCGAATCACTTCAGAAACATATTTGTAGCCGTCTGCAACCCCAACAAAAACCAAGTACGATGGTTAGTAAAGTCAATGAAAACTCTGCATCCGTACCTCCATTTACACATCATTCGACTACTGCACCAGCACAAAAATATTCGTCAAGTAAATCAACAGCAGTCAGCTTCCAAAATAATTCAGTTCTAAACAAGCTTAAGGAACAAGAGCGGGAAAAAAAATTACTGTTACTATCGCCACCCTCGGTGAGTACTGAATCATCATTGGCATCATCAAAGCCTACTAAAAGTTGTACACCGCCAGCAAAAACATCTCAGACTCCTAAACAACAACAACAAAAGCCTCGAAAATTATCAACTAGTTCTCCTATCAAATCACCATCATCATCTGAAGTAGTAGTACAAACAAAAGATGAAGAACCAAAGCTAAATTTTCCTTTAAATCTGAAATGCTCCCAATGTAAGATAACTTTCAGGAATCTTTATTATTATTTGGTCCATAAGCTTGTACATACAAGGAAGGATACAAATGCTTCAGAACCTTGGAAATGTGAAATATGCCAGAAACAATTTGCAGCAAAGAAAGATTTGTTGCCCCATTTTGGCACACATGAGTTTATTGAACCTGAAATTATCAAAAAACCAGGTAATAGAGGTTTACAAAAATCAACATCTTCAACTCCAATCTCCAAGACTAACAACAACAATAATAAAAACGAACAAGAACCGAAACGACCACGAGGAAGGCCAAGATTAAACAAAAATATCAAGACTAGCTCGACGGAACCCCAAAGTCGACTTAAATTGCCACCGAAGACGAAGAAAAGAGGTAGGCCGAAACTTAATAAAGAACAAGCCAGCACCTATAATAATAATAATAACAATAATAGTAATGCGAGTGCGACAACAACTAAAGAAGTAGTCAAGACAGTTAGAAAAAGTATAACAAAAGCCAATATTTCAACACTAAATTTGAAAAAAATGGAATCTGATTTGAAAGATAGTGTATCTAGTGGCAAAGTCGCTTCTCCTGTGAAGAGGAGAGGTAGGCCACCGAAAAATATCCAAAATGTCGTTGAGACCTCGGATTTGGAATCAACTGTCGTAAAAGAAGAGAACATAAAGGAAGAAAACGAGGATAATAAAAGGGAAAAGAAGAGTAAATCTCCAGAAAATTTGGTCAAAGAGGAAGCTGCAAGAGAAACTGTTAAAACTGAAAATGGCAGTAGTGTTAAAGATGATAGTAACAAACCTCCAATAGCAATGGATAATGATTTTAAAAAGGAAGAGTCTACTGACAAGTTGGAAGATTCGTCTGCTGTTGATGATGATAAAAAGAATAAACGGGGAATTCAAGAAGGACAAGTATCTAACACAAAGAATACGACTGAAAGTAAAGAAAAAAGTACCACAAGGAAATTAAGAACTAACCAGTCACCAAAGTCAAAAAATATTGTAACAAGACAGTCAACAAGAAAGTCTGCTCCCTCTACTGCTACTATATTATTACCCAGTGAAAATAATGACATCGATAAAAGTGAACATGCAGTTAATGGTAAATCATTATGCAAAGTATCAACAAAAAGAGGGGGAAACAATAGACTGAGAGGAAGTAATAATAAAATGAATAGCAATAGTGGCAGTAGTAATAGTAAGACTAGTAATAATACTAATAATAATAATAGTTCTGTGATTAAAGACAACGAGGGTAACGATGCTGACAAAGACGAAAGACAATTAGGAGTAGAAACAGAGGGGAAATTGGGACATAGTCGGAGGGGTATCAAAAGGACTAATTCGCAAGGAGTACAAGATAATACAGTGAAAAACACAAATGCCACTGAAGATGAGTCACCGAAATCCAAACCGACCACTCCAGGGACTGATGGACAACCACCAAGGAAACGTGGACGTCCTGCCAGGATTAAAAAGGATAGTGCTGCTATCGAGAGCTCAGTCGAAACAAAATCTACTGATATTGAGAAAAATCCTATCGAATCATTAACTAGCAACAAAACAACTGCTTCTGGATCTGAATGCAACAAAAAGGATGAAAATGAGACGAAAAAACGAACGCCTGCAAGTCGGCGGTAAGAGCCTTTTTTAATCAGATCTTCGTTTTAAAATTTCATAAAATATGCTACTTACGTTATTTAATGCTTCATCACAATCAATAATAAATAATATCGAAAGTTGTATGGATAGTCGTTATTTATTATTATATTATTCCATCAAAGTATGTTTTTGTTTTATTATTCATGTTTTTTCCACTGCTATGTACTAATGGAATGAAATTAATATCTAAACAACTTCAAATTTTCAACTCCTGAAACAACGATTTGTAATGTTATAAAAATTTTGATTTTGTACCGTAGGCCTAAAGTAATACGACGATGATTCACACAAGAACAGAAATCTAGATCAAAACTTACATCTATTCTGACTCAGAACATCTGAGAAAAAAGTAGGGTTCAATAATATAGTTTACGTATTTATTTTTAATATTGTACTTTATTGCGATTATTTTAAGTACAAAAAATATATTATCAATTATCTAATGTAATATTATGATTAATAATAATAATAATTACTATATCTAATTTAAAACTTGTTCAATTTATTATTATTACTGCTGTCTATGTTACAGTAGTTTTCAACTAATCCTACCAAATACATTTAGTTTCAATTTAAGTTTTTACACG
>JAQIVE010006354.1:0-11632 GCA_034698285.1 Sminthurinus bimaculatus | reverse complement strand
TACAGATTTGTGAATGTATACAATAGTTAATTATGATTATTTAAAGTTAGGTTACGTTTTTTAAATTATTTTTACTGACTTGCCCCGACCTGACCCGACCTCCCCAGGCCACTACCTTTACAAATTCACTGTAAATTGTATACAATTACTAGTGGTTGCATACATTCACGGTTTGTACAAATCACGGTAACATATATTTTGTTTAATATATCTGTACGGGCAATAAAGACGTGCCACTAAACTTTTTTCCAAACAGGGAAATATTTTTAGGAAAACTACTTTATTAATCTCAAGTGTAGTGACCACTGCATATAATGTGCCCCTCACATTGGACCTTTGACAACTAAAGTCTTTCAAAGTAAATGTTGAAATTTTGGGAAGTGCGATTTTTCTAAAACCCGATTTTTAAAAAGTTGACTCCTCCTGCCCCTAAGATTTTACGAAATCGGTAATTCCTTCATTTTACAAATAAGCATTGGTTTATCCTCTCTTGCTGCTAGAAGGCTTAAAGGAATCGGCCATCGTTGAGGCTGCTTAAGTTACGGTAACAAAATGCAACTCGGACTCAACGGTCTGAGGAAAATGACTTTTTGAATAGAAAAAATTTGAAAACTTTTTTCATGATCCTATGGAAATATACTTAACATGGGTGAAATTCAGTTACTAGTTTGACCTTTGACCTCTTAGACGCGCATAAAAGTTTTGGCCAAAACCCGATTGTTTTTTAGTTTTTTTACTTTGTTCCTCCCCATGTCCGTTTTTCATGACATGTTTTTTTCAAAGTCCAGCCTTAAAAAATCCCATTGATTTGATGAACTGCTGACCTATGTAGAAGACGTGGCAGGGCCACCACATTTTCTCACTGGGCCCTTGGGGCTCTGGGTTTGGGAGATTCCAGGTACGATAAAAAAACGTAAGGAAAAAAAATTGCACCGATTTGGTTTTTCGAAAATGTGAAAACTTTAGGTTCGCCTCTCTCCTAGACTAATTGAGTGAGATAAAGCTACAACAAGTAATTGGCCTTACATACAAAAGATCTGTGCCGCATTAAATTATTTTCGGCGTAGCTTGTGTATTTTCAAAATGCAAGGGCTGGCACGTCTTTATTGCCCGTACAGATATATTATTTTCTACGCTACATGTCCTATATTTTCCCTTCCTCTCCTTTGCATCTAATTTATGTCAAGAAACTTACTTAGAAACCTAAATAGTAAAAGCTTCCAGTGATACTGATACCTGGTTTTACTAATTAAGTTTGTAACAAGATTAATTCTAATTTTAGCGACAAACATTTTAGACATCTGCTTAGAAATTAATAGCCAATTAAAACAGCAGCAAAGAAGAAAATAATGAAACGCATTGTTCCCGCAACTTTACATAAATATACATATTATACATTTTCGTATTCGTTTCAACTATAGTGGTTCAACACAGTAGTTTTTCTGTGAAATACATTGCAAAAGTAGTTGGATAAAACCTACTTGAATTCAAACACGGAGAAGACTAAGAAGTAAAAAAAACGTTAATGAATGATGCATACATAGAATTTGATAACTTTTAACTTTCTCTTCCATAATACCACGGTTTTTGTAATGGCAAAAGGTATTTGCTGCAATGCTAAAAAGTACTAGTACATATACAATATACAGGCAATGAATGTGTGTACTGTGTAGACTGAAAAATTAAAACTCTTTACAGGGAGAAGAGCATTTCTTTCTTTATCTTATCAAATATATATATTTAGATTCTAGATTAGAACTGTAGAAGACTGCAACAACATCATAAAGCTTATTTGATTATAATGTGTACACTTCTTCATGCTTACTTAAAAATTAGCCTTTCAAGCTTCTTCCTTCAGGGAATAAGAAAAAACTAAAATTAAAAAACTATATTATACTCCTATTCCTATACTATGGATCTATTTAACTAGATATTTTTTCCTGATACTTCAAAAGTCGTACCAGGTACGTTGTATTTCTATCTTATATTTTAAACTTAGCACAAGAAAGATAAGTTGTATAATGCACCACTTTTTATCTTTAAAAAAAGGAAACAGGGAATATGCCACGTAAATTTCCATGAGTAAGGAAGCACAACTTTATTATTCTTTACTCTTTACCAAGAAAAAAATATATATGTAGAAGGAGACAAATTTAAAAATAAATGAGACACTATAATTATGAGATGGCTAAAAAATTACAAAAGACACTCACTTGAGTAAAGTTGACTCGTAGATTTTGAGTTTGACTCTGGAGAATCCTGTGAGACTGCTGTAAGCTCTGGGTTTTTTGTCGTTCGACTTTCCAACCATTATCCATAGTCTAAATTGCCTGTGTGCCAAAAAAAAAAGAAAAAAATTGCATTCATAAGTACATGTAGATGTATGTATATAGTATATAGGTATGTACACTCCGAAACCGAAAGAATCCGACAAACGTCTTTTATTACAAGTCACACAAACAAACATAACGTATATCTCCCGTCCATGTAAGCAAATGTGAAATGTTGAGCCGAAACCGTAATTCTCCTGTCTTGAATGTGTACATAATGTACATAAGTATTATCCAACCGAGCTCATGTAGATATTTTTTATCACAACAACCATTTCCTCCATGGTGCGTAAATAAATAATGCTTCAAAAGATATTTGAATGACCTTAAGGAAAGTTCAAGGAAAGGTCAAGCAAAAACGGATGAATGAAAGCATCTTGTTTAGGAAGATGATTTAATTTAATAAATTGTGTAAACGGAACTTTTTATATTGATAAATTTTCGACCTTTCCGTCCTCTCATGTTTTTGGCAAGCCTTAGGTCATTCAAGTATGTCGCTAATCGTTTTTGCATAGCTTAAGGGTGTTAAATCACAACAAATATCCAAGAGCATGGTTTTTTAAACTACAAAATCATACATTTGTTTGGCTTCCACGCAATTCTCAACACTCTAAACTAGCTATTAATATACGGTATACCAAGTTTTGCTCTTCAACTTCAAAGTTCTTGGTATACGGAATACTATAAGTACATACACACGTTATATTATAGGAAATGAGTAAGAAAATAATTATGTACCAAAGTTGAAATGGAAAACCGTGTTGGCGAGAGCATAATACATTCAAATCTACCGTGAGAACTATATAGATAGCACATTTTTTTAAAACATGTTGTGTATCCCACGACATGGGATTCCATCAATTTATATAAATCTTCTTGCGGAATACACTACAAAATATGAATACATATGCATCTAAAATAATTGCAAACTACCTACATGTAACTTTGCCAAAATTTATCCATCTAAACTATGATGTTAGATAATGAAACTAGAAAATCCCATGCTAATAATTTTTCCTTGACATTCCAAGTCCGCCTTTTCCTTTTCATTTCAGGAATCTGTCTTAGTTTCTACGTTCAAGTTCTAGAGTTCTAGATTCTAGAAATATTCAGTTACAAGTTTCCCGTTATTATGTAAGAGATAAAAGAGAGATATACGCAAAACACATTAGACATGACTCATGATTCATGATTAAAGTATTCATACATTCAGAAATCTCGATAGATTCATGATCAATACTGTGTACTATTAGCTATTAGGGATTAGCAAACATATTTATCTATTGGAAGAGATATAATATATTACAGATTATAGCATCATCATACAAAAACATCATAATATAACATGCATCATGCATGCATAATATATTGTGTAGGTTTTATTCTTGGTAAAATGGTGAAACTAATGCAATATCCTGTATGCTACATGTGACGTGCTCACTATTTGCTATTTGCTCTAAAAATCATGTCCTCTATTGTTGTGTAGGCTTTAATGGAGCTTTAAATATCATAATAGTGTAATCTTGTAATCTTATATGCCAATACAAAGTAAAAGATAATGAATGCAAGAGTTTTGGCACGTTCTTTAGCAGTAGTTCATGCAACGGGTATTTTGTAAAGACGGATACAAGCGATATCGATACTTTTCTATACACGTGTAGCGTGTAGCAAAAGCCAGACTAACTATCAGATTCGATTTTTGAACTTTTTGATTGATCTAAAACTGTGCACAAGCAACGAGAACTTGATGTACATAGATCCCTTGAGAATTTTCTAAAGCCATGAATCAAGTTGAGTTGAACCTCCAAATAATGAGGGTTTCATGAAAGGTCAAATTAGGCATGTTAATTTTGAAATTTTGTACTTTTTCTCGGATTAAGTTTGCTTATCATAGAACGTTGTTCTTTTCTGGAGGTTGTTCCTAATGAAAAGTTCAACTCGATGAAGCCTTGACCCTTTATGAAATGTCCGATACGTCAAAAGTCAAAAGGCTCTCAGAGTATTCGTTTGATAGATCTAGCATTAAAAAGTTTTGTTTTTTCAAAGTGTCATTTATACTTTTACGTTTCTATTTTCAATTCATAAAAATATAATACTGAAAGCGCCCCTTGGTCGCAATGACTGTATTTTTGCAAACCCTTTTTTCTATCCACAATTATGTGTAATGATTTTAAACTTCGAATGCTTCTTCATTTTGCAAACTATGTATTGCTAAAGACCGTGCCAAAAATTTATACATAATAAGTACTTACATGAAAAGTTGTGCAAGACACGTGCTTAAAAATAAAAATACTGTCACGGTGTTTCTTGATTAGTTTAACCACTTTGGGTTGACGATGAAGTTGAAGCGATGAATGGGTTATAAATAGCCGTTCACTAGATTATGTTAAACATTATTATAGTTTAACCGAAGAACCGAAGAATGATTTATTTCACTAGTAAGCTCTCATTGCTCATAGGTTAACCTGGTACACTTTGCTCATGTTTCAATAATACCAATACATAAATAAGCTGTTCACCTATCATCACAAATCACAAATGAATGACTAAAAGGTTTGTTTGAAAAGAATAGTTATTTTACGCATGTTATGATGAGAAAAAATAACAAACCAACAATTAATTATTTCGCTATCATTGTTGGTGAGGTTTAAGCGCGCTCACTGCACTGATTCAGCTGAGAATTTCACAAGAACAATAATAAACAAGCTATAATGAAGCATATTATTGTATGTTTACTAGTTTACCACACACTGTATAATAGTAGAAATTATTCAGTATCACTTGAATTGAAACTTGAAGCACTACACACTAGTTAGAAAACTAGAAAACCATAGCCCAACGAGTAGTACAATGAATCAGATACTTAAAGGGTTAAGAGTTCAAAACTTCAAAACACTTCAGAGTAAAATTTCAACAACTATACGAACTGGTTGATTGAAAACCGAGAGTAAAAAACAATCAGAATTATTAATTTTCTCACTATGTGGATATACTTAACAGAGAAAAAGATGATGGCAAAAAACTTACATAAACTCGTGTAAAATTCAATGTCACTTTTTGGCTTTAGCTTAATAAAGCTGTGTGTAGTGTATAGTAGTTGTATTAGGAAAAGAAGGAATATTAAAACACAATGTATACTCGAATTCGAACTATGAAAATAATGAAGCCCACTATACATCTATGAATTAGTTGTTGTTAGATTTGTTAGTGTTATTAGTTGAGGAAAATAGTTATAATAATGCAAAACAAACTACATACAAAAGGACACTACATCGTCTATCGTCCTACTACACACCCTCCCTCACTCATTCAAAAAACTATATGTACGTTAACGGCGGCTCAACTTTTAAAACTTTATCGAAAAGTTGAAGTTCGACATTCGACACAGTTCAATCCTGTTCTTCGAAAACTTACCTTTTTTTAATACATGAAAATTTCCAATAAAAACAAGCTTTGCTTTGGTTCAAAGATCGAAACAGGGGTCACAGAATTTAGTCGAATAAACACTCCTGTAACGAAATTCGCCAATCATAAAACTTGCTGAGACTTTAACTTTTCGACGATGTTGAAAAATAGAGTGGTCGAATGTACACACACATACACACTCATAAATACCTATACATTATAATATTATTGCCAGTGTTCATACTTCATACACGGCTCATCTTCTACACATTCTACTTACATTTCCTATTCATATAATGTATAATGTAGGTATATCTCGATGTATATATTTATTGTCAAAGCATGGACTATATAGGCCAGTACCAAGAACTACAGAATCGTCAGCCCTCAACTATTCAAATGCCTTCATTACTACATAACTACACATACTCCATTAGATTATTGTCCTGCCCTGTTGCATACTCTGATACTATGTGCTATGTACAACTACATGGAATATGGAATTGGAATAAAAAATACCCCCATCGTCTATACTTAGGTACGCCACGATACTTACGATTTACGATTTACATGTAATGTAATGCACAATGTACCATACCCTTTTACCGACAAATACATCATACACATCATACTCCTGGCCAAAAAGTTCAAAGTTGGACAACTAACAAACTATCTATGCATGTTGTAAATGTGTGTCTTTTTATTCAAGTTCATGCATGTGCTATATAGTTTGAGTAGTTCTGTAGCTTTATTTCCCTAGTGTATCGTATTTCATAGCTGTACGGTTGACGGTTGATGATGTTGTCCATGATGATGATGATGGTTGTTGTTGGGTAAATATGTGTAGCAAAAAAAACTATTTGTGTGTCTGACGAGTCAAGTCATATTACATATTATATTTTATACTATTGCATATATTGCATAGAATATGAAGTATGCAACACGAGTTGGTCAGCCACTGTTTTATATTCCAGCCAGCCAAAGTACAGAAAGGATAATGCAGAATATTATGCGATACATGTATGTATAGTATACATTCAGACACTTTTGAAACATTTAAGCAATACACAACGTTTATCACAGCTATACATTTAACTACAGCTATACAAAATACATGCATATAAGTAAAGAGAGCACAGTCAACTCAATACAATACAGTAAAGAGGTTCACACTGCATACTTTTGCTTTAAATAATTTGAAGCATTTCAAAAGAGTTCATTGCAGAGCCTAGAATAGTCGATCTTGATGTCGATATTAGTTATACATAGACGAAATTACAAATCAAGTCATATCATCATATGGAACAGAGAGAGGCAGAGAAAAAACAAGAGCGACAGGGAGGACGACGTACTTATTACTTTATACGAGAGGTAACATGGCATGTTATGATATTATGATACATTCATCATCATGCATAATGGGGATTGGATCGGAAGAATCAGTCATAGATATAATTATCCTAATCCTAATCGTATAATACAATCTGAATCACAATTCATTTGGCCATTATAGATTGTTTTTTTGATTAGGCTAATGCATCACGTACAGTCCCTATGTATGCAATAATGATACATAATATCCGAGCGTTGTCTTTGCCAATGCATATTTTTCAGAATGGATCTTCTATAGTTTTGTACTACACATGTGATGAATGTAAATATGTATGTATGAAGTATATAATATGTGGCCAAAGTGTCAGATATTAGATGTAACATACTAATGCAGTTCCACACACTAGTATGTATAAGTGTGCTACGAGATACATAATATGTATGAGGCATAGAGCATGGATGTGTCATTTTTCAATTTTAGTAAATGGAGTTTCGCTGCTTAAAATTTATACACAACATATGCATTATGTATGTATGTATTCTGCTCAAAGCCCTTTTCTCTCTCTTCCCTGACGTGCTAATCCCATAACATCATCATCGCCGTCAAGAGTCAAGTCAAGAGTAACAAAAAAACTGTATGGAGAGAAACGTGCAAAATGTATTAGACACATTGTGCAACCATCTCTTTCACCTTATATTTTCCATTATATTCTACATGTATTATGTATGTATAATAATAGTATTCCAGTATCTATACGTTTGAATTTTACAAGCTTGAGTTTTTAAGTCTAGTTTATTTAAAATATTAGCATATGAAGGGAGAACAGAGAACAGAAGAGCATAGTTAGCATACATAGAACACACATAGTTCGAATTTTATACATGTGAATAGTGAATATGAGTGTAGGTATAATGAGTTGTATAATAACAATAAAATTATGTATTCATTGTCGTTCTTCATAATAATTTGACATTCAGCATTCAGCTCGAGTTCCTAAAACTATCTTCGCCATGATCATCATCTAATAACATGTGAAATTAAAAAATCCTATTAATTCTGTGTGTATGTGTATTGTGTGTGTGTGTGTTTGTTAGTTACTTGAAGATTTCAATGCTAATTATTACAGCCATACCTTGTGCGAATATTTAGTTTTAGCGATTTATAATACTGATGGGCTTTTTGTCCATAGCGCTATTGCCGTACAAAGTACATACATAATACATATATGTTCCTTAACCTTATAATAGCATACATAGATACATATGAGTGTAGACGTGCGTATGCTTAGCTAAAATGTTAATAGCATTGCTATCTACAAACTGTTTGCTGATATGATGTCAATGTCTTTCCATACAGTAAATACATTTATGCACCAGAAAAAATATCAGCATAATGCTGTTTTAATATTCATTTTGATAAATTATACGACCCTTAATTTTTACCGTCCTGCTTTTCAGTTTAATACATAAAAATGAATTTTTCTACCTTAATTACTGTCTTGGGCATATAGGCATATGAAATTCAATTATCCCGTCTTTATCATATATTAGTAATATGTATGTATGTATTATGTATAAAGATAAAGTAGTAGCTTGTCCATCCTTGTTGAGCTTTTATTGTTAATGTGCATCACTTTTCTGTCATTTTACGAGACAAAGTATCTCATGAGATTAGGTTAGGCCAGTATAGTTTAAGCTTGGAAACCTTTCCTCGGACAATAAGAACATTGAAATTAGCATAATTTTTCAATATGTTTCAAAAATTCTGGTGCATTTGGAAGAACTTAAATCACAAGTAAAAAGATGACTTAATTTTTCTAATGCCAATTGCAAGTCAGAAACTGCTGTTACTGGCTTAGGTAAGTTTTTGTTCAGAATTGGTTTTGCAAATTCTTATCTGGTGTAGCTATATAATACACACACGGTAGATATGCCCAATGCCCACATCCAGTATTGACATCAGCCCGTGCAATTGTGTATTTAATGACGAAATTTGTCCCATGAGAAAAAGTTGAGCCCTTCTTTGTTGACAATTTTCCTTCCACTACCTACAGTACAACTCGCACTCGTATGGAGAAAATACATAGAATATTATTTACATAATTCGCAATATATTGAATATAGTTTGATTGCAGTATATTATGTATTATGTATTATTGATGTAAGTGTGTGTATGTAATATGTAATATTCCAAATAGTTGTAGGCTGAACCGTTAAAGTTATCTCGCGTGTGTATTTTACGATTTTAATACTTTCTTCGTATCTATTATCAACAGAAAAAAGATAAAATATATCTATAGTCATGTATTCTTACAATCAATGTTATCTTTAAGTATACGTAACTGAAAGCATGCTCTTATGTAAACTCTTAATGAACATGAAAGCGGAAACGACATCGAAAAGGATGTCAATCATTGATATGTACATAGTTAGTATATTTTATTCCCCAGAATAATACTTCTCGGACACATATTAATAATATATTCCAATATTACAACAGGGTCGTGTAATCTAACTATGAACAAACAGTCAAGAGTTCTTTTACAAAAATAAATCATAAAACACAATACACGGAGTACACATACTTTTTTGTCCAAAATCCAAAAAATGTGATGCAGATACATACAAAAATTGTTTCGTTTTATGACTTTTTGTTTCATTTTTACTGCTCTTTAATAGTTTTTCTCTCACTGTCTTTTTATGGTTCTGTAGGTATAATGTGTATAGTATATTATACCTACATCTGCATGAATTCAAACGCAAAAAAAAGATTCCTGGATCCCGGCGTCATTGGTTTATTCGATTCTTGATCTTGACTTTTGCAAGTTATTTAATTTTCCATGGATACATACATACATATATTATGCATGCATAATCATTGTGTTGGTATTCCCTCTTTCTTTCTTTCTTTCTCTGTATGTATGTATTTCATGATGCAAAGACAGAGATATTCAGTAAAATGGCGTGGAATTCCGTGAAAAAATTCGCAGATGACTGTTTATCCATCAGCCGCATGTCTGTGTGTGTGTACGAGTGTAAGGGTCTAATGTCTAATCGTATTTTGAAGAGAAAATGGAGAAAGAACGGGGAAAAACATGTGGCTAACAGATGAGAGCAAGATGAATCATTTATATGTGATAACGTTTTATTGATGAGTCTGTCTGTGTGTGTATAGTATGACTTGAATACACAAGTCAAAAGATTGCATGACATGATATACATAAGCACTCGCCTCGTTCGTACACACACAAGCACTCATCTAAACATCAACACCCATTGCGAATTTCAATCCACGGATGTGACGAATCTATATTTTATATTATGTTATGTTAAGTATGAAGGAGAAAGAGAAGATGAAAAGACCATCTTCTGTTTTTTCTCTCAACGTGGAGAGACTGCCAGCACCAATCCATCTGTATTGTATTTGTGTATATGTACAATTCTCTCAAGAACAGTGGCTTATTTCTTATTCATGCCATACATAATCTAGTATGCACCTACGTCTATGTGTATTGTGTATGTATAATATATGTAATCTGTACGGTACGTGCAAAATGTGCAGAGTGAGGCCTGCTACTGTGAAAGATGTTATCATAACATAATAATTTTATTATTAACGATTACCCATTTTAACACTAACCATCATGCGAATTCTGCTTGTTCTGCTTTTTATTCTCTACGTACATAATAATATGACAATGATGCTTGGCAATGTTTGTTCACACTTAGTCCTCATCATAATCAATGCATGTATTTATCTTATATCTATGTACCTTATGGTATGCATTTCATTTGGAAAAAAATATGGCGACTTTTACGAGGGAAGTCGAAACGTTTTTTAATCAACTTTGTGAACCAACTCTCGCTTTCTTTCCATATGTTCATATGTATGCTAAGATACATAATTTTAAGCTCAAAGAGTAAAATTGAAACGAGATGTCAACAACATTCTTGACTTTTGACCATTTCAACTTGCGACCTCCACCCTGGAGAATTTTTTCGTTTTGAAAAAAAAATCAAAACCTAAAACTTGTTTCCTGACACTGTTTCCTTGCAAAACTAGAACCATATCAGTGTTGACGAGGTTATCAGTTACAACTTACAAGCCATTTAAAAATGAGCAGGATTTCATGAGCTACTTTCTTTATATACCAAAAGCACAGTTTTTCTATGCATATTGATATTATTTTGATGCGTAAATTAACTGTAGAAAAATTCAGAAATTTTGGTGTTTAAGCTATGTAGTTGACACTTACTTGTTGTAAGTCGAAATCCGGAAGGAGAAGAGTGTGCATGTTGCAAATCAGGAGGATGACAACCAGAAGTATATTATTTTCGTTGCAATGTATGTATATGTGTATATTTATTACTGTTTCTAAATTTATACCGGGCCGCACATATTTACAATTTGTACAGGAGAAACTTCACAAGTCAACTTTTAGTAAGCATAATGTACTTACATAAAGTAATATTAATAGAATTCATATATTATATTATGTATTATAATATTATGATATATATTATCGTTGAAAAGTTCAAATATTATTACTGGCACTCGCACACAC
>JAQIVE010006353.1:0-11635 GCA_034698285.1 Sminthurinus bimaculatus | reverse complement strand
CACTTTTGGTTATAGCTTTTCTGCATTCCGCTCCAAGTGCATTATGTTCATTTGTGTTTATTCACCCTCGATATATTGTGTGTATGTGCGCATAAAGGCTGAGTGGGTCGTCGTCCCTTCATTCTGTAATATTTTACGTGTGTAGTGTGTATAGTGTATATGGTATGATACACAGAAATGGAAGGCAACTTGTAGATACGCAAGGGATTCAACGGCAAACTAGCTAACTATTTCATTAACCATGCACACAGGTAAACAAGAACTAACTTGACATCCGTCATCAACCATTAGGATACATATTTCAAATGGTTAATTACTGTACATTAAGAAAACTTAGATCGATGATATCATCAGATGAAAGCAATAGTCCCAATACAATAACATTTAGGTAAATTAGTGTATCGTGACTTTTGTGTTATCAAAGATGGGCAGGTTCAATGTTCAATAAAGTCATCAAATTACAGAATCTCGTTTGGGGTGTTTTGTATATTATACGTATCTTGAATCTATGTATGTATGTATAATACTATGAATATGATGGTGACGCGTGTTTGATTCCTTTTACAAATACCAGTAAAATACTAGAAAAATGTGGCAAAAGGGAGTCAATCCAGAGTTTTACGAAAAAGGTTGGTGCACCGTCAACGTTTAATTTTTAAAGTCATGCAGCTTTAAATCTCAAGAGCTCATTGCCATACTCTTCTCCTTCGTTGAATCAACTGAGATGACTAAATTAAAAGTTGTCTTGTTATATCGTATTAGGTAATATTTAATAGCTTTCATTTATGACTTCATTTAATTTATCATATCGTATATATGTATGCAATGTATGTTTGGTCCTCTAATTACCAACGTGTGAATTGGAAGCAAAGACGGATATGTACTTATATGCATGTACTTTTACCGAGTTGAGAATTGTGCATTGAGTATCGAGGATGACAGTGTGAGGCTTGCGTAGTTAGCAAGTTGAGGTGCCGTATATAGAATGAAAGTGACATGAAAAATGTAATGTGTAATTGAGCTTCGAGAGTCTTCGTAGATTTGCTAAGTAATTGCTCAATTACCGTGGTATGGTGGAGCCCGTGAAATTCACTACTGTTTATGTTTAGTCCCATGCCTCAGTATAATACGAAGAAACCTTTCTTCAAAGAGTATCTTCAAATAATTTTGGAAACACATTTCTTAGGCAGTGCTAACCAGAACTAGATCATGCATATGGAAGATGTTTGATGAGTAGCATCGCAGCAGTCAGCAATCATAGTTTACAGGGTGGCAAAAAAACAAAAAATACCTTTTAAAGCTTGTTTTAACTAATTTTAACACATAGCTATAGTGTCGTCAGCAGAATATAAAATGCCGGTTGGCATTTGACAGAAAAACCTTTGGGACTTCCTCATTGATCAATGAACAATGAATCAATTACTCTAACAAAGTATTGAAGAAAAGCCACTGTTTCTTTTGTCACCTTGCATATCTAATATGCATGTACGCACAGTTGTGCAGACATATTGGTAGTTGTCACATTGTACAACAATTTGTACGCCGTACTTGTTATGTCTAGGTATGCAGCGGTTTTACCTTGGAGGTAATATATCGTAAAACTACTATATGCATCGACACTTTGTTCTGGAAAGCTACTGGAGATTCTCCAATGGGTAACTCGTGGAGTTATTTCGTCTTAAAATTTGCTACATGTACATATTTATATGTACTTTGGTTTTGCATTGTGATTCTAATTGTAATTGTAATTAGTTGCCGACTTATGTATATACACCATCCTCGTTAATATAATATATCGGTGTATAAATATAAGCAACATTAATATCACCATACTTTAACTGCTACACTTTAAATCATTGTAACTCACAAACGAAAAAAATGATTATAGTGTGGATTGTGGTATAAATATAATACTGCGTGTTGAGCTGTAATGAGTTAAATTTAGCACATTTGCACACCAGGTCTAGTACTACATGAAGCTAGAAGCGCTAAATAAGTCTGATCTTTTGCTTGTATATTCCTAGTCCAATTCTAATGGGCTTACATAATAACAATGAACGTGTCATATGTAATATTTCTGGCGCTCTGGTATGTACACACGGTATACATAATGCATGAACTTTCATTGTCATGGTCAGCATCCTTTTTATTTTCTCTCTCGTGTATAAAAACAAAAATACTCTCCAAAGTTGGCTAGTCACACTGGTGCTTGTCATTTTCAACACGTGTAGGAATATATGGCAATGTATTGGGTAGAACAATTTATAATCTGGAGTCAAAGTCCGATTCCTGACTCGAACGCGTATTCTTTTGTGTAAAATGCCTAATTAATATGTACCGAATACTTACGCATACATCTAGGTGTAATTAAGTATAATGCATAGTGATAAAAATAATACTAATTAAGCTTCAATGCGTACTTTATTCTTCATTCTTCATACATCTCAAATCTCGATGTACTCACACCACGTTTCTTGCGCCTCAGACTTTGTTTGCATAGCTTGTAATATCGATCGTGTGTATCGACTAGCTTCCTCTTCCTTCAGTTTATTGACTGGACTAGTATAATTTTTAGTGTGACATTGTTCAATCCTACATGAATGAACGATGAGGAGAATGGGTGAATGAAAGAAAGTGGTTTGTAGTTAGTACGTCTATACGCATAGTAAAAACACAAATTAACATAATACGGCACAATTTACACACACACAATAAAAAGTATATTGTAGTAATTAAAGCCGTAGTAGACATAATCAGAATATTGATAAATAAGACTGATTAAGTAACACTAATGTACCTCCAAGTTATAAGGTTTCCTAGAATATTTATCAGTGTTTGCTTATGACTCGATCATGTGTACTAAGTGACTTTTAATTTTAATGACTATAGCCATCAGAACTCAAATGCCTGTAGTATGTAATATATACCATATGTGTATGTACAGGCATGATTCTTGCTGGTTTTTATAAATTCTTTGCTCATCAAAATTTACAACAAAAAAAAGAGTTGAGGAACATTTGGCAATAATAAGGGACAGCCGTTATATTTTAGCAGTTTGTCTAAAAATCTCTTGATTCCATTTTCTTAATTTTCTCAACGGATGCATTTTTGACGATACATCGTGACCTAGGCAACTTTCTGCAGCAAGTATATAAAAAGTAAAGGGCACGGTTGCTAATTCAAAGGTTACAAAAGTTTTGTGTCCTTGCATTTTGGATTTATCGCACTATATGTAACGCACATAGTAAATATGCATAAGTAACATCTTTGTTGTAAGCTAAACCAATGGCGACGTCGAACTAAAATGCTAAATGAAGTCTTTGCCTGTGGTTATATCTAAATAATATATTATTATTATTATCTGTTAGTTTCATTTCGTACATGCATTTCTTTAGATATGTGTGAACTTATAATAATAATAACAATAGTGTTATTATTATTATTACTATAAGAATCAGTAAGCTAGTTTTAATGAGCTGATTTTACCGATATTCTATATGAAAAGCACCTTGAATCCAATTGCCACAATTTGCAGGCAGAGAGATGATGCTCATTAGGCTTATATACCTATGTAGATATTTTTACTAGCGAAATTCGGTAACGTACGTTTTACGTGTATTGTAATTAGTAGAAGATGAGAATTAGTGTATTATGATTATGGTTTACACGGCACACATGTTGCATGCACATACACACATACCAATATTAGACTACTACATGTTGTAGAAAAACTGGAAGCCCACAGACGCTATTATCAAGCCTTAAATTTGATATGATGATGGAGTTTTGACTATGAGCTTGCCCTACATATTTGTCTTTGTCTCTCTCCGTTTCGCGTCTTAAGCTTTTACTTTTCCTTGGTCTTCCTCCTCTTGATTCCTATAGGTTGTGCACATGCCATAGGTATTTATTGAAATTAAAGTTACCACTTTGCACCAGTTCAATTACATTATATTTTTTGGCTAAAGGATAAAAAGCCTCGTACAATATTTTAGCAATTTTCAGTCACGCTTCGAGATCTCGTCTCACCTCATTAGTGGATGTGGCCTTTTTGATCTGGATTTGAGATTTGGTCATCAGTGCACAGTTTTTTTCCTCTCAGTCCAATTGTTTGACCATCGATGTGTGGTTAGGCAATTGTCACAGCATTTATTGGCATTTTAACTTACCTAGGGAGTGAAAGAGCATTGTGTAGAAATGGAGAAAAAAGAGGAGCCTGAAGCCAACGGAAACCGTAGGCTATCAAAAAGAGTGTCAATTGTTATTGATGTGAGTTGTTAGTTGTTATTGATTTTATTTCCCGGCGTGGAAAAATCGTCAAAATGTGAAAAAGTGTATTGTATAATTTTGAATATTTCGTGGAGTTTGGAATTTGGATTTTTTTAGAAAAAAGCACTACTGTGGCAGTGAAATTTAGCAGTTATTCATTCAACTAATTAGCTTTTTTTCTTGATCTTTGGATAATTTCAGGAAAATGACAAAATATGGGCTCCAAATCGAAGGGCCTCCAGGCTTTCGGGGAAACTTTCGAATGCGGGGTTGACCAATCCAGCATTCATCACTGATGAGACGCCTGTACGTACCTTTATCATTTTTTCAGTTGTGTAAAAATATTCAAGTACTACAAAATCGCACAATCATTACAAGTTTTATGTGAGCATTTCAATGATTGTTTTAGATGAACGAAGTTCATTTAGGACACAGTCAAGACATTCGAAGAAAGTCCCTCAGCTACTTGAAAAAGGAATTGGAAATCGATTACCATGAAATCCCTATCGAAACTTTGTACAATCGATTGGGCAGTCATCCAATGCAGGTAAAAATCGTTCTTCATACATTTTTAAGTTGCAGTTATCATTTTAAAAAAGATACTAATTTTGTTCCCCAAAAATTCATAAAGGGTTTGGACGATGGTCAAGTGCAGCGAAATGGTGAAAAATATGGTAAAAATGCCCTGACTCCCCCTAAAAAAGAACCGACATGGTTGAAATTCCTCAAAACTCTTATTGGCGGGTTCCAACTGCTTTTATGGGCGGGTTCCATCCTCAGCTTTGCGGCCTACATAGCTCAATCTTTCCAAACATCTGATCCACCTTCCGACAATGTGAATGCTATTATTATTAAAAAAAGCCGAAATGAGTTAGATTCTTTAAATTACCTGCAAATAAATATTAACTAGTTGCATTTTTTTGTAATTTCGATAATATTGTAGTTATACCTCGGAATCGTGTTGGCAGTTTTAGTCATTGTTCTCGGCCTTTTCACCTTTTACCAAGAATACTCAAGCGGGAAAATTATGGAATCCTTTTCCAAGATGGTTCCCAGCTACGCCAATGTTATTCGTAATGGCAAACTTGAGATTGTGAACGCGGGGGACCTTGTTGTTGGTGATATAATCGATGTAAGCGCCATAAAGTTCAGGTTTTGAAAATTTCTAGTTGAGTTACTCTTTTTTAAACCTCAAGATCAAGTTGTTCAAAAAGTTAAAGGTTGTTTTGCAAATTTTGCTATATTTAGGTCAAGTTTGGAGACCGAATTCCAGCAGACATTCGTATCATTGAAGCGTCTGGATTTAAAGTTGATAACTCTAGTTTGACCGGAGAATCTGATCCTCAGGCCCGTATTCCACAGTGTACCGATGAAAATCCAATGTATGCAAAACAAGGTTTTTACATTTAATCGACTTAATTTTACAGTATAATTTTCCAGTGCATTTTTTTACTCAAAAAATGTTTTTTCTAATAGGGAAACGAAAAATTTGGCTTTCTTTTCAACAAACGCTCTCGAAGGAACTGCTAAGGGAATCGTTGTAAGTGTTGGTGATAACACGTTTATTGGAAGAATCGCGGGTTTGACCTCAGGCCTCGATTCCAGTGACACGCCGCTTGCTCGGGAAGTTGAGCACTTTGTGAAACTCATCACGGCATTTGCAGTATTTATTGGTTTATTGTTTTTCATCATTTCGAAATGCATGGGATACGGTTGGATTGACTCGGCGTTGTTTCTTATCGGTACTTTATTCACCTCCAAAAATAATTTAAAACGAAAATATTTAACCAAATCCTTTTTAAAAGAACCTTAAAACTTAACTAAAACAAATTTTGGTCCTCTGCTTTTAGGTATCATCGTTGCCAACGTTCCGGAAGGTTTGCTCGTCACATTTACCGTCGTCCTGGCTCTCACTGCCAAGAGAATGGCCAACAAAAATTGTCTGGTGAAACAACTTCATGCCGTCGAAACTCTTGGTTCAACCACGGTCATCTGCTCGGATAAAACCGGCACCCTCACCCAAAATAGGATGACTGCCAATCATGTATGGTACAACAACATGATTCGTAGTACGGATGTGTCAAATCAACACGACTTTAGTAAGGAAGATCCAGGATGGAAGGCCTTATCAAGATGTGCAACTTTGTGTAGTCGAGCAAAATTTTTACCTGATCAGAACGATGTACCGCTTGGTCAAAGGTATGATGAAGCAAATATTATACCTATAATTAAATAGTCTAAAAATATAATGTACAAACTTTTTTGAACAAATTCAAAGCATCTTTTAAAAATTTACAGGAAAATCAATGGAGATGCCTCTGAATCGGCCATTCTTCGATGCATGGAAGGGCTTGTGCAAAATGTTGAAACATATCAAGCAAAACACAAGAAAGTATTTGAAATTCCATTCAATTCGACAAACAAATGGCAAGTTTCTATCCACAACATGACTTCCGCTGGAGAACCGAGACAATTGCTTGTCATGAAGGTACGTTTTATACGATGAATTTAAATAATTGAACAAAATATTGAAGTACCAAGCATAATATTTGCAATTTCTTTCAAAAGGGGGCGCCTGAAAGGATTATCAACTACTGTACCACCATCGTCATTGGAGACAAAGAATATGAAATGGACCAACACTGGAAAGACACTTTTAATGCTACATGTGAAGAGTTGGGAGGCATGGGAGAGCGAGTTTTAGGATTCTGTGATGTGTTTTTACCCACCGAGCAATACCCACTTGGTCACGAGTTTAATTCAGAGGATACAGAATTTTTGAAACTTGGGCTTCGATTTGTTGGTCTCGTATCTATGATTGATCCACCAAGACCCGGAGTCCCAGATGCCGTGAAAATGTGCCGAAGTGCTGGAATTAAGGTTGTCATGGTGACTGGTGACCATCCGATTACTGCTAAAGCTATTGCTCGTGGAGTTGGCATCATCTCAGAAGGTTTAACATTATAATATTTATGTTGTAAATATACTGTCCTTAACTGATAAATGTTTCAATTTATAACGTGACTTACTGCTACATAAGTGTAACCAGTGCCAATAAAATATTTCAAATTTTTGAAAAATCAATTAGGAAATGAAACCTTGGAGGACAAAGCTAAGCGTCTTGGCATGGATCCCTTCGACGTTGATGGAGATGATATTACCGCAATTGTAGTTAAGGGCGAGGATCTCATGGAATTTAGTACTGAACATTTGGATGATGTTTTAAGGTAATAATAAATCATACTTTTAGCAGAAAATTAAAAGAATCTTGATTTAATCCCTTTAAGACATTTAAAAAAATATCTCGGCAAATTCCAGAAATCACAAGGAAATTGTATTTGCTCGAGTATCTCCACAACAAAAGTTGGTTATTGTTGAAGGGTTCCAACGTTTGGGCGAAGTTGTTGCCGTAAGTTTACACTGTCGTATTTACATTTAAATTACCAGTTTATTCAATTTTAATTTAGCAGTTTATTGAATTTGATTGTATATTAACTTTTTAAGGTGACCGGTGACGGTGTCAACGACTCTCCAGCTTTGAAGAAAGCCGACATTGGTATCGCTATGGGTATTGCTGGTTCAGATGTGTCCAAACAGGCTGCTGACATGATTCTCCTCGACGACAACTTTACCTCCATCGTCACGGGTGTTGAAGAGGGCCGTCTAATCTTTGATAACTTGAAAAAGTGTATCTGCTACTTATTGGCTGCCAACATTGCTGAATTGGCTCCCTTCTTAGTTTTCATCGTTTTGAAAATACCTCTACCCCTCGGTACCATACCCATGCTGATGATCTGTTTAGGAACGGACATTCTACCAACCATTTCTTTGTCCTATGAAAAAGCTGAAGGTGACATTATGAAAAGACCGCCAAGAGACCCTATCAAGGATAACCTAGTTACAGACAAGTATGACTCCAAAAAACTTAAATTTTCAGATACCTTACTTTTTTCATATTTGAGGCTTTTACTACTTATGCATAATGCATATGCACAAATATACTAAGCTGGCAAAATTTTTAATTACTTTTAAAACCCGTTAGACTGATCTCCTACTCTTACGGTCAACTTGGAGTCATTGAAGCCTTTGCTGGATTCTTTACATATTTTGTAGTCATGGGAACAAATGGTTTTAGACCAATGACTCTCATTGGAATTGAAGCAGCTTGGGATGACGATGCCAACAACAGCCTGGAGGACTCTTATGGACAAGAATGGGTAACGAAACTTTTTGCTCCATAATTATTTATGCATACAATTTAAATTGTTATAGTAAATTTCATTCTTTCTATATTTTCTACAGACTTACAAAGCTCGTAAAGATCTGGAGCACACTTGCTGGACTGCCTACTTTTGTACTGTCGTCGTGTGTCAGTGGGCCAACGTGCTGATTTCAAAAGTTCGACGTGTGCCCTTATATGAGAAACTTTTTGAGTAAGTCGCGGAGTAACATCATTTATCTAAGATAATATACATGGTTTATATTCGTGAAAATGTAAATTTCCAATTGTTCTAAAAGTAAAACAATCATGATGATCTTTTAATAGCAACTGGGTCGTATTCGTGGCAATTGTTGGAGAAACTCTCCTTGCCTGTTTCCTCTCTTATACTCCCGGTGTAAATGTTGCCATTTCCTACATGCCAATCAAGTAAACAAAAAATTATTTATAAATACAAATACAAATTACCTTTTTTTGCATGTATTCACAGTTTGGCCAAATACATAAGCAAATCTGCACGATATGTCATTTAACCTTTTTTTTTAATTTCAGAATTTGGTATTGGCTCTCCGCTCTTCCCTTCTCTCTTCTCATTCTCTTCTATGACGAGTTCCGCCGCTTTTTACTGAGAAATTACAAGTCCGAATGGTATCAAAAGGAATTTTATTACTAGACAAAGCTAATTACATTAAAGTTTAATTGTAGGTTTACTACAACGAATCATCTCACGTCGTTTTTTGTTTTAAATTTTGAGCTTGCCTCATCAATTTAGATTTATTCAAATTACTTGTGTACTATATAAGTGTACCTTTCTGTTAAATGTGTTGTACATATAAAGAGATTTATCATTTGTCATTTGTGTGTTTTAAGAGTTTTGACTATGACTTCTTGATGATGTTGTGTTTTCTATAGCGTAGCAACATATGTATTATACATAATATAAAACTACGTAAAATATATCTATACATGTATTTAAATTTATGTATTTTCAACTGCGAATATAAAATACATGTTATTTTAATGTGTATGTTAACTAAGTCAATAAATGTGTAAGGCGCACAACAAGTAGGTATGTGTGTAAAAATACTTCTGTGCCTTCTACATGCATGCATGTATAATGTATGTAAAAAACAAGGAAGAGTGTAAACGTGTAAACAAACATGGGAAAAAAGAATAAAGATAAAGACTTTCAATGCCATGTCGCAAAATATCGGTATCAATATTCGTCAATATTTACTTCCATTTACAAAATAGTAGTTAGCTAGGCAGTACATAGATGTAATCAGTTTTCTTACATGTTTTGGTACAAGCTTCAAGATTGACGGATTTTCATTTCAAATCATCACTAGAAAAGTACATTGAATTTAACTTTTTCTTCTTTTCACTTATGAGAAAATCTCACTGCTGCTTTGGTCGTGGCTACAAATCATTCTAATTTCTTCCAATTCAAGTTGAACAATGCTTTCAATATTTTTAGAATTAGTTTTAAAATATTATTTATTACTCTTTCTGCTGCTTCTGGTACTCTCGTAGGTAAGATACGTAAAATATGATGACAAACAAAACCAAATTCATGTATGTATGTATGTATCCTATATCTTATAAAGATAGAACCGCAGTATCTAATTTGGGTACTTATATATTTAAATACAATATATTATAAGTGTACATGAAACGGGAAAAGGGGTATGCACAGCAAGTATTGAATTGAAAGCTTTGTATTGAGTGAAAGAAGATTAGATGATCGAGCCACACTACGCCGCACCACACCAAGTCACTTGGCCGACAGCTATACTACATATATATGTATACCTAAGTACGATATATATTGTACTCGGGATGTAATGAGCTGCGAAAATTAGGTGGATGGTAAGGCCTCTCGCCATAAGCGCTGCCAAAGGTTGACGGAGTGCCCAAGATTTATTTGTGGTCTGGAAAAATTTCATTTGTTTCCACTTGATTTCGTTTTCTAGACGCTGGGAGGTCTCTCTCTTTCTCTTTCTCTCTCTCAATCTCTTCGATTCCCCCTCTTTGATATCACAGAGCTCTTACAATCAGGATTGAAGCCGGGGAATAATCTTATTTTGTATGCATTATGTATGGACATACTTGTATAAGTACCTTTGTGTGCATATTCACACTTGAAGATTATTCCAGAGATACATTCATATTCTCCAGTTCGCCTTTGCCCGCTCCTGCTGCAACTGGAAACAACACGTAATAAAATCACCTCGAGAGTTTTCTCACTCTCTCTCTCTATCTCTCCCTCCTTTAAATTTCCCTTTCACTATTAAATACCATATATGTACATTAGCTCGTATTATTGTATTGTTGCACAATGCACAATTATAAAAATCATGGATAAGGCTGCTGTGATTACCACACAAAATACCGACAGCCCATACCCGATAGACATGAGCATCAACAATGTACAATGTATAGTATGTATGTGTAACCACATCCACAACCAAAGCCATATGCAGCCACGTACAGCATCAACAAGACAATCGGCAGCGAGACAAGACCACGGGATCAAAATCAAAACTGAAAAAAATGAAAGGCACCCCACTCTTTTGACTTTTTTTTTATTCATCTTCAATCTAAACCCGGAGAGATTTCTCTCTTTCTCTGCTCGATGAACTTGGAGTAATAATATAGGCAACTATAGACGGTATAATTGCTCCAGGTATGTATGTATACTGTATACATAAATTCATAGTCATAAAGCACAGCACAGCTTCATGTTGAAACTGAATTGATTATACATAATATAAGATGATACAAAAATATTGTACAACTATATGTAGTACCGCATATATCCATATTAATTTAGATCACGGTAGTAATCAAAATCGAAATCGACCATCACAAAATAGAAAAGTTCCGCTTTCCAACTACCGACTTTCGGCTACCACAAGTTGATGCAACTCCCTATTTCCACCACTATCGACTATCGACATGGACTAACAATATGTTGAGCTTTGAGCAAAAGATCTGTACTTAACAACATAGTGACTGTCGGCGGCGAAAAATAATAATAAAAAAATAAATAAAAAGAATAGTCTTTAGTGTTGGGTTGCCTGGGCGTCTGGGCTGATTTCAGACCAAACAGATCCAGCGAGCTCGACCCGACCTCCGATTGACCTG
>JAQIVE010006352.1:0-11638 GCA_034698285.1 Sminthurinus bimaculatus | reverse complement strand
TATACACATATATACATATATATACATATATACATATTCAGTTATCACAAACTACGAACCAATACCAGCTACTACTACTACTACTACCACCACCACAGTGCCTCTCTCTGTTCTTTTCTCTATATTATATCATGTTCTCCAGCCTTTGCTTCGAGTTCTAGTGCCACTAGTACAAAGCAGAGCATAGCGTACGCAACACACTGTCCTACATAATAATTATATATCGAAAAACAATCATCATGCATGTAATATTATGACATGAATGCTCTGCTGAATGGCACACACAAGAAAGTTTTCATATCATTATTATTATTATTATTATGAATATATATATCTATTGATTCGTATGCATGACTCTACTTTTTCGCGAGCGAGTGAGTGAGTGAACGAGAGAGAGAGTCGTCAGTCAGTCATTTTCAACAGTGCGCAGATTCGTCCAGATCCAGCGGAAAAGTAGTCGATAAAAAATAGAGAATACCTTAAAAACCTTAATATTAAGTTTTCTTCAACAATTTCGGGTATGTAGCGTTCTTTGAAGGCTATTTGACAATAGTTTGAAGAAGAAAGCAGATCCAAACAAAACGAGCAATCTCTTTCCCTCCGGATATGAATGCGTGTAAGTCCTTTCTCCATCCATCTCCGTCTTCCTTCTCTTCCTCCTCCAAAGTTTCCTCCCTCTCTCTTTTTATTCGACTTCATTATTTTTAAAAACAAAGGAAAAGAAATCTTCAAGACTATGCAGGCTTTTGTCAGTTCCATTGAATATGTTGATAATACAACCCTGTTGGTAGTTATAGTATAGTATTTGGAGGAAGGAAGATGGCTCAATCAACTATATGTAATGATGTTCCATTCAAAAGGAGCAAGAGAA
Organism: Sminthurinus bimaculatus; assembly: GCA_034698285.1. Taxonomy (NCBI): domain Eukaryota; kingdom Metazoa; phylum Arthropoda; class Collembola; order Symphypleona; family Katiannidae; genus Sminthurinus; species Sminthurinus bimaculatus. Next base: position 10,767 of record JAQIVE010006352.1, on the reverse strand, counting down.
AAGAAAGAGAAAGGAGAAATTCGGAAGGGGAACAAGATTAGGAAACGAAGTTCCCTCTACCACACATACATAGTTGTGTACCATTCATGATTCATTCCCGTGAGTCTCTCACGATAAAAGCCGAACGTCTTTTCCGATTTAAATGCAAGAAACTTTCACTACGCTGAATACACATACAAACTTTAGATACGACCTTTTGTCACCAAGGTGTTTGGGGTCAAACGGGGGTCACCAAAGGTCGATTTCTTGGCTTTGGGCTAACATCTATAATATCATCCAACTCGAAGATTATAGGTTTCTTGCTTTTTTTGATATTTTAGACACAGAGCTTCCCTACGCCTATGACACGCATATGTCCGTGACTTTAAGTACTAAACCTGGTCCACCTGTTTTTACTCACTTCCCAGCTTATTTCTGACGTTGTACTTAACTTTCAGCAAGTTTGCTTAATGTTTTTAACAAGTTCATACAATTTTGAGTGTGAATAAAAAAAAGTTTATCCGATTCGATAACCGGAAATTAAAGACTTTGTCATTAAAAAAAACTTCGAATAAAAAGTTTCCAAATTCTCTCTTCTCCGCGTGTGCGCCTCTACGACATCGAGGATGTAGCAGCATTTAAAATGAAAAAATTAATAAAAAGTACATCAGAATCAAGAGTCAACCGTATTTGGCTAATGTTGGTACAAAAATAACATTCAAAAGTTATTTAGTAAGTCCTCCGCAGTTGCTTGAACTATAAAGTTACAATCAGAATTTTTTTTACATGTGTTCTTATGGAGAGCCATGAAAACTCAAGCATCAAGCTCTTAATAACATGAAGATTTCATAACTTTAATGGTTGAGGATTGTGCTGAAATTTCAGAAATCATTAGTAAATCGTTTTTTGCTACTAGTAGGAAATTTATTTAAGTTCTGAAACATCAGGTCATGGCGGGGCGGGTCAAAGAAGCCGCGAAACCCCTTTTTTCGAACTTTTTTTTCAAATGATAAAATCCTCAGTTTCCGGCGACCAAATGGAATGAAATTTTTTTATTCATACGCTAAAAACTTTGAGTGAAAACAGGTGGACCAGGTTTAGTAAACGCCGTATATGCTTGAATTGTGGTGCTGCAGTACAATTCACCCATATATGGGAAATATAATATTTAATATGTACTGTGTTTGTTCCCTACTGTGTAGAAGCTAGAGAAATGGATGGAAACTAAAAAATCATTCAATATATCCTTGTAGAAAATGTGTCAAGACAATCTATTGAATACGCCGGGGAATGAGCCTCACAGATAACATGACCAATAAATAGTCTAAAGGTCAAAGACGAATTTTTTACATGTAGAATATCTGGAGTGTTATTAACACAAATTATACAGCTACTAATCGATCAATTTTAGAATTCACTGGCTGAAAACTGGTGAGAATGTGAGAGGTTAAATGATTTGCAAGCCAAGAAGCCTCTCAGCTTTGGCAATCTAGTATGTAGATAGGTACAAAGTACAAACACTCCCCCTTCCTGACGAATGAAAACTAATTGTATTTCAAGTGATTCGAAGATAATAAAAGTGAATGTGGATACAATCCTTTACATTGATTTGTATCAGTGTATCTTACACTACGACATTTGATCGTCATATTTTTCGCAGTCATCGCTGAATTCCCTGAATTTACTAAAAAATATTTCTTTTCTCAAATGAATGCACATTTTAATTTTTTTAATCCATGTACATGCTATGCAACTAAATACTTGCAATGAATCCGATACTGCGCTGTGCATTCGAACATGCGTTCGAACTTTCCATTGTTTTAATATGTATGGGAACGACGAAAATTCTCGACTCTTTTCATTATCTTCAAGTTTCTTCTGAGACTCAATTTTAATTCCCAAGCATGTATTTTCTGAGTATGTATAATGTATGTACATGCACACATCTTTTATTGTCATTACATTTTTTGTTCATCCTCTTTCTATGTACATTGTACATGCTATCCCTGCATAAGTTTCAAAGCTAATACATAAATACCTACATTTATTATACACATGAGAAAAGGCTAAGTAAAGAGTTGATTTGCATAATACGTGAATTTCTTTAAGAAAAACGACGGCGGAAATTGACAAAACAAAAAATTTCTTTCAAGGAAACCGAATATGCGATTGGATTATCAAAGATCAAAGAGCATTGAAATATTTTTTCCTCGTTCTAATGTCTACAGTCTGTAGTTTGTAGAAAAACAACTATATGTAAGCAACTAGAAACTTTTTAGGCTACAAAAACAAGGTCATTTCAACTTTAGTCTGCTTTCCAGCGTCAAAGACTTATTGACAGTTCGAAATCGAAATTCAAGAGAACATTTTTTCAAATGCATGACTTTTTGACTAACTATTTTGCAAATAGTTTAAAGCAATGATGCTTAGGGTCTTGTTCCAGATTCTATCTAATTCAGTACATTTTGCAGATTGTCATTTCAATAAGTCATTAAGTATATAGTATATATACTACATACTAGTAGTGGTCTTAGAGTAATAATAAAATAGAGACGGTGAGACAAAAAGTTAACTGATCTTTTCAAAAATGACGAAAATGCTGAAGTGGTACAAAAGGCCCGTGACAACAGATTTTTTATTTTTTTCATGTTTCACACAAAGAAAAAAAGGAACAGAAATCAATGAAAAAAAATTTAAAATCACGTTGTCACGGGCCTTTTGCACCACTTCACATTTTTAATCCAATTTATCCGTGAGTCATCAGGATTTGTCGATTTTTCAATTTACTAAAGTCTCAACGTTTTTTTTTTCATTCCAAGATAGGTTTCCATAGATACTACAATTAACCTGTAAACTATCTTCAGAATTGTAGTAACTATCGAAACTGATTTCAATAACAGCCTTCAGATTGGACTATGGTAAATAAAATACATTTCAGTCTCAAACTTCTACTTGATGAGTTCCCCTCCGCGGAAATAAATAAGAAATCCAAATGGAAACTAGTAGCTAAAATATTTCATATGTGGTTTGTTTGAGAAAAAAATACTTGGGAAACTTTAAAGAACTGAAACTAGTAAGTGTAGGCAAGCATACATACAAGTATAACATTATACAAAAATAAAAGGACGAAATGCTTGCTGTGTCATGTCAAGTTATCCTAAATAGTTAGTTTTCCTTGGAAGACTTTTGGCATGTATGCATAATAATATGTTCTTCCTCGCTGCATGTATCTGTAAAAAGAGAAGGACGAATAAAAATGTCGCTTTTCTCCCTTTTCGCTTACAAAATTTGCTTTTTGACTTTTAAATTACGTTTAAGATAATACGCGAGTACTAGGGATAGTCTTAATGTAAAATGTACCTGGGAGGATGAGGAGAGTAGACAAACAGCTTCATAAATAAGTAACATTGAAGACTGAAGAGGAAATCTAATCTCTCCGATTCACATCTGAATCTGCCTTGTATGTATGTGTACATATATGCAGTTTTTGTATTCTTGGTCTATGATCTATATTATAGGTATTATATGTAGCTACGTAGAGTAGGAGGAGGAGTAAGACGAGGAGCAACTGATAATAGAGACCGGGATGAAATACCTAGATATTAGACACACGAAAATCATTTCATCATCATATTATTTCTAAATGTGAAATGTACATCTTTACACACGGCACGTCAGAGAGAGAGAGAGAGAGAGAGGGAAAATGATGGAAAGACTTGATCCATTTCCCATCATCAAATTTACTTGAGGTTAAAAGTACCTACATACACACATCATTATTTCGAAGGGAAATCAACACCATCAAGAGCTTCTCAACATGAACCAACCATCAACCTGAGCAAACAGAAACCGAGCTTTACTTTTTACACACTTTCGTCTCCTTCATCTAGATTCTAGATTATACATGATGCATACATATTTTTTAGTGTATAGTTACATATTACAACTCAAGATATAATATTATGTGCTCAAGCGAGAGCTAGGCTGGGGTACTTCCTAGCCTAGAGAGAGAGATTATTCAGTATCTCTCTCCCTCTCTCTGTCTCTAGTGCTAGAGACAAATATTATATATTTGCGGATACGATGAGATCGTGCTTCATGGAGGTATCTGTCTGTATATGTATATACAGATATATATATATATATATATATACGAGACGCTAGATGTGTGTGTATGCGAGTGAGTGTATGCACAAGCAAACATTCCAGGAAATTCGAACCCAAAATGGAAGATTCAACAAGTTTACTTCTTTCCTCTTGTCTAATTATTATATAGTTCTATGTGGACTCTCTCCCTCTTCCTCATTCCACCTTTCCTATTCACCGAGATTCTCGAAAGTCTAGCAAGCTCTACAACCTACAACTCTCCTGTTACTTGGAGAACATATGGAAGGGAAGAGGCGGGTTTGATCCAGAATATGCAAACTGAAACGCCGACGAACGACTGCTACAAACTGCTTGTACTACTTACATAAACAAATCTCGCTATGAAAAACCTACTAACCAAAATATACCGTTGAAGCAAATCCAACAAACTTTTGAATCCGTCATAAAACTAACCGAAATAGAAAACGATTCTTTCCAATTCCCAGTCTACAATCTTCTAGTCGAATTTCCCAGGAAACAACTCTCAAATTTAGCCTCTTCAGTCTTCGATTTTCATAAACATAAAGTCCAAATTTAAGTAATTATGTGCCATGAAATATTGTACACAACCTAAAAAACACGAAATTTCACACAAGGAAAACTCCATCAGACAATCTTATCACATCAAATTTTTACAAAAATATTTGAGAAACTTTTCTAAGCTTTGGAAATTGAGGAGTCTAAAATCATTTTGAATAACATGAAACCTGTAACAACAGCATGTACCACTGTATAAACGTACTGCGGTGTACTAAAAAGACACTGAACATGGGCTTAAACGTAGAGACACAAAATAATTTTCGCTTGTTTGAATTTACTTGCTCCATAAATCTATATGCATAGTTTATAAAACATGTACATATTTGAGCCGTTCTTTGCGAACGAGTTGGATTTTTCTACGCCAATATTCTGTGTATGTCACAAAGGTATGACAACACTTGTGGACTTTGCTTTTCTTCTTTTTTTCATATTGCAAATGACGTTTAGAAATCTGGTTTCAAAGATGAGAAAAGAACAAATTCTAGCACAAAAAACAAAAATCAAAGCTTGAATTCAGCGAGGGTCACGAAATATCTAAACATATTATGCTTATATTTAATTTACTATTATGTCAATACCCACATGTGTGATCCAATAAAGACGATTTCACAAGCTGATGGGATTGTGGAAAAATACCATGACGATAAAGATGGACAAATTGTTCTTCAAGACCGATTTTTAATAAGAATTTTTATCGTTAGGCCATACAAATTCCTATTACACATAAAGAAACAATAACCAGGTCATGAAATTTAATTTACCTTATCAATAAAAATCATTATGGTACTCGAAATACGTGTAACTTTAAATATGCCTAATATAGGGTTCTCTCACAAGGACAGAACAGAGAAATTTGTTGAATTTCGACAATTTCTTTATTTGAAATAAGTAACTCAAAACAAATTTCTTTGTTTTGTCGTTATGAGAACTCAGCATAACTTTTATTGTTTGTGTGCTTGTTTTATAGATATATTGTTTATTATTCAATATTACGGTTACACATTTTGTCTCCGCACTCCACAGTAATATTGAAGAAACCTCGACTAACGATAAGTCGACATATAATAATAATGTAATACATAAAACGAAAAAATGTTACATCTTTTGACTAATTCATAATTTATAAAATTCATATTCCAATAATACATAAATAGATGTACATTTATTATGACGTTCTTATTTCACAATGCTACATTAACATAGCTTATCCTTGTGTATTACTGTAAGATTAAAGGTAATTCGAAGCGATAATGCTTCACATATCTCTTGCAGTCATTGATTCGAGATTCTGTATTTTAGTGTTTTGGGATAATGGTCAACGTCAACTATTTTCCTTGGAATTATATTGATATTTGAAAGAATTTTTCACTTAAATTTTTTAAATATAAATTTTTTTGCTCAAAAACGAACTTGGATTTGCTAAAATCTCTAACTCTACTCTCTACTCTAACAATCAAACTTACAAAATATACTATTTTCTTTTTTCAGTGAAAACTTTGCTGATGAAGTTCATGTTTAAACATTACTCTTATTGGTGTTACAATGTCATGACAATGTTAGCTAACTGAAAAAATTGCCTACTATGGAAAGGAATTTTGGAAAAGGAAGACAATAAAAATTCTCACGAGTAATTGCGTAATTTATAAGTTTGGGACTAAGAAAATAGAGTTAGGATTTTTGAGATAACCCAGGTACGCTTTTGTGGCAGAAAATTTTACTTCGTTCAAGTAGAAGTGATATTTTGTGGGAACTAAAAAAATTGTGAGCATTGGCCATTTTCCAAAATATCCTCACCAAAATCCAAGGACTGCAAGAGAATATGATGCTCCATATGGTGACGTATGTACATATATTATATATTGTGTCCGGTTACATTTTGCGGGACAAGATTTACAAACTCGAAACGGTGTAAAATGTCAAAGTATACATACGATAAAAATGAAACGACGCCTATCCCGCAAGTCCAGCTTTCAACCTGCATTTCTGTAGAATCGCACGATACATGAATTGTTTTCTTGAAAGAGCTCGAACATTCTAAAAAACAATCGACAAAAATTGTATACCAAATTTCCAATGTGTTCAATGTCAGATTCCGATTATAATGCTAAATGTTAAATTATCTATGTACAACTGAGTGTGAAGGGCTGGCAAATAAAAACAAATGCACACGATACCGAAATAGAACTGCGTCGGAATTTAAAGTTTTTAAATGTGGTCATGGTAACATCAGGAGCTATATTTTGGTATGATACATATCGGGTGATTCAGGATCGAGGGCCCATATGTATATGATAGCTATATGGTGCTATCATAATCATATCATATCGATCCTGAATCACCCGATACTTTTGGTTGCCAACGGTACAATGCTTATGCATTATAACAACTTGTCCTTACGGTTTTAACCTTATGGTTTTAATTATCTGTATAATAATTTACCTTCAAATACTGTTCTAAATCCAATCTTTCACGTCTAAAGGCTTCTCCTAGATAATAAATAGTATCTTCGACAGCGGCTTCTTCAGCAAATGTATTTACAATCCTAGGAAAAATTAAATAAAAATATTTAGTTTCCAAGACATCTGCTATCCAATTCTTTCATCATACATCAATCATTAACCGCTTCACTATAGCCGTTACCTTCTATACTACGAGCGACATATGCGTGCTAAATTTCCCCATTAGCAACCACCAAGTTTTAGTTCCATGAGTGGTAAATATATTACCTCTCATCTCTCCAAAAAACATATAATGTGACATGCCACGGCCATTAATTTGGTAGTGATTGAAGCCAATCAGAAATGAGAGCTTTTATTAGCATTCATGACCACTAAAATATTAGGCAAATTATTTTCTATATAACGACTAAACGAAAGACCATTTACATTTTTGATTGGCTTGTAGGTAATACTCAAGAATATATTTTAGTAACTTGGTAGTCGTTGGAAAAGTAACATGATTCACATGAGGTTGCAATTTACGCCTCACGTTGTTTCCTGCGTAACCATTCATTTCAAATATATAAAAACAGTCACAAAGACCAAGACCCCAGAAACAATAATAGATGTATTGTAAAGATTCGCTCCATTATGGTCCCGTATAACACAGGTAGATTTTCGTTTGTGCTTGGGAATGCTTTACCATGTCACAAATTTGTGCTTTCTGAGTGTTATTAAGTGTTAATAAATGAAATCTATATACTTAGATAAGGTTTAAAATACTATGAAAAAAAAATACATTCATGATTTTTGTGTATTCCCGAGGAAACGGGTCTGCGACACTTTTTTGAAACGCACTGCAAAGAAATTTATTTTCATGGCATTCAGAATCAACAAATAAAAAAACGAAAAACATTTGCAACCAAAATGAAAATTCAAAGGGATATAAAGTAACAGTCAGGGTTTAAGTGGCATATCTGGGTCAATATTACTACTTAAAACCTGACTGATACTTTATATCCCTTTGAATTTTTATTTTGGTTGCAAATGTTTTTTGTTTTTTTATTTGTTGATTCTGAATGCCATGAAAATAAATTTCTTTGCAGTGAGCGAAAAAGTGTCGCAGGCCCGTTTCCTCGGGAATACACAAAAATCATGAATGAAAAAATATACTGTTTAAAAAGAGGAGTGGGAGCGTTGATGGCATCATCGATCAAAGAATCGTTTTCCTCAGTCTTCTGTTTTTCAATTTTATTCTGGAGTACTGAAATTTCCGTTTGCAGTGCACTGAGATGTTGATTGAGTGTGATTTTTTCATTCTCTATTTGTTTCACTAGTCCATCCAGTTTGAGCTGTCCATTTTTGAGTTGTTCCCCAGTCTATTAAAGTAGTAATAGTTAAGCATTAAAGTTCATTATGTTGTACATAACGAAAAAAAGGTGATAGTAAATCACCTTTTTTTAACGCGTGATAATTAAGTGAAAATAATCAACAAGCCAACTCCAACATTAAATGTGATGGCAATTATCAATAATAATACTACTATGTAATAACCTTGTTAATTATTTCAGCTGATAAGTATATTTCTTCAAGACGACGGCGTGTTTTTTCTTCGGCTGCAGTTAATAAACTTGGTCGTAGACTATACGTAGGCATTTGATGATTAATTGAATTTGGCATGCTAGGAGAGATTCCAGGCATTGGCATAGCTGGCATAGGAGGATACGGCGTGGAAAACGATTGTGTGGGATAAGGTACATTACTTGGTTGAGGCATTGGTGGAGGACTGCTATAAACTGAATAAACTGGAGGCTGCTCTCCAAAAGTTACAATTAATACTTGAATAAGAGTCAGCAATTCGGATTGACCCTAGAAATGTAAAAGGGAAAATTGGAAATGACTTTTAGTAAACTGAATCATGAGGTAGATACGGTAGATAGTATAGATAGATAGTAAAACATGTATTTTGATCCTTTTCATAATTAGACTTGAGTGATAGACATGCTTACATTCTTCCAATCATGGAGATATGGAAGATAAACCTTTCCTGTGTGATCAACGTGTCTAGAAACCTTAATCTGCATATCAGACGTTGGGCGGACAAATACCATTGGAGCATTGTAAGGATGAGTATCCAACAACCACACAACTATAGGAATATTGTAGTAAGTTCCTATACATACAAAATAACAGAAAGTCCTCATATTGATATGTACATCAAGTCTTATTTCAATAGCAAGAATTATACGAGGATGCAAAATGCAAAGGAATGGTAAAGTATAATATAAATAATATGCTACTTTTTTTGCAAAATAAGAGTATTGTAATTAGCTCCCATAACAATATAGTATGTATTGGACAATAATATTACCTTTGTAATGAACTGGAATGGTACCATTAAGGTTCAGTAAAACCTTTTTCGTTCCGTTATTGAAAACTGTAACATTATAAATATAAATGATTATCGTTTATCAAATTAAAATTTTCATCCATTGGTGATGGTAATAATAAAACCAAGTGTTTACATGCTTTTCATTATCAAGTAAGAAAAGTCATGTACTTACCAAAAATATCGGAACTTGGTTTTAGGCCTCGATATTGTTTCACAATTTCCATCGCCTCTCGTTTTGTTTTTTCTATCTCCTTATACTGCAGAATTTACAAACAAATATAATAAATAAAGTTACTACCAAACATCGCAATTATTAACGAAATAGGTACATAAATATGGCTGTTGACCTATAAGCCGTTCTAGTTTCTAAATTAGAAATTCTAATTATCAAATAATACATACATTATAATATATCAAACTGATTTACATTAGTGAATAAAATGTGAATTCAAGACTCAATATCAAACTGTTTAAGTAACATGATAAATGCTAGGTGATAGAGCGATATAACTATACTATACAGTGTCAATGCGATGAGTCATAAATTGTTGTTTGTTTAAATATAAGTATTTAAATGTCATTAGTTATTAATATTAGTTATTACCTTTGCAGACGCGAGTGTTTGACGAATGAAAGATTCATGTTCAACCATGTTTATTCCTCAACTAAATCTTATTCCTATCGGCTTGCTTATAATAATATTATATAGATTCTGTTGTTGTAGTTTTAACAATTTTGTGTGGAACTTTTTTATCTTTTACGAATCGAGTAGAATAATAATATATAATATCAACTTTTTTATTGCATAAGAAATAAGAATAATATCCTGTAATATCCTGTACTTTCAACGTTGATGAAATGTGTTCCTCGGTCTTTCCAATCAAATCCAGTTGTCACGAAGAAACAAACTAAAAAGAGTAATGTAAATCGTCGATTACAATGATGTGTAATTATACATCATGATTAGGTTTATTTCAAAATATTTTGTCATGAAAAACTTTATACACAGAACAATAATATTATAATCGACGACAAAAATCGAAAGAATGACGTACTCCTATAAGAAGAATTCATCACAGTTTTTATTGTTCCTCTATGCCACTTTTGTTGATTTTTGAACCAAGTTTTTTGCCAGAAGAAAAATTAGACAAGTTTTAGATACCTAGACTTACATCGTGCTAAGAAATGTATGGATAGAGATTTTGAGTAGAATGATGAGAAGTTCTCCTCATTTTACAGTAGATGTCAGCACTATAGCATAATAGCATACTC
>JAQIVE010006351.1:0-11638 GCA_034698285.1 Sminthurinus bimaculatus | reverse complement strand
GAAATTGAAACGGGAGACCATAATAAATATCTTACCATCTTTTTGTGACAGAAATATGTTTGGCTGTCAATTCACTTACCGTACATATGTAAGGAACAAATTTCGACCACACAAAGCATGCATGGAAGATTAAAATGTATAAAGTAGTAATTGTGCAAGCATGTATGTATGTATGTGTGTGTGTGCGTGTGTACCATGCTTGACTACAGGGGTCTAAATTGGTCATTAAGTATATTTAATCAATTTACATACAGGATACTTTGATTAGCAGACAAAGGAAACTCTAAAGACTGCTTGTTTTATCTTTCGTAATTATTTCAAGTTTAGGACTGTGGGATGTTATTTCTTAAGCCTTTAATTTTGATTCTCAATTTGAATCGGCATTGACAACTCTGGTAAATGTGCGGTTGATGAGATATGTCACAGATTTTCCAGTTTGAGTGTATATTACGCATTTGTACGTTTTTGTTGAAAACTTGAATTCTGCTGCTGCAGCACAATACAAACACATGCAGGTTCTCATTTCCCTCAATTTTAAACGAGAGCAGTTTTATTTTAGGCCAGATACAAATGAGAGGAAGGAGACACAACGAGTCAATTTGCGTCTGAACAAGGGAATGTTTGCAACGCGTCGTAAGTATTTTTCTATCTCTTCGTGTTTTACTTTGCGCTATTTTCTTTTCCTAGACGCTGCAGCTGTCAGAGTACAATATCTACGTGAATTGGAAGTAAACTGAAGCTAAATACCAAAAGTAAATTGAAGGATTTGCAGCTTTTTAAATAATTTGTTGCACATTCTACATACATTCGTTTTTGCGGATGCTTTCTCTCCATTAAAAGTTTCGTATTTACATTGACAAGGACAACGAATTCCTTCTCCTTTTTCCATACTCTTTTTTCTTGTGCCTCTGATTCTGCTTCCCACACAAAATTTAAATCCAAATTGAAATCCAAATCAATGTCCAGAACCACTTCAGAGCTGCCCATGTTGTTCAAAGAATAACATTAAAAATTAAGATAAATACATCAGCAAGATCACACCACTGTGCCAATGTAGTTTCCCAGTGCCAACAGGATTGAGCGGGAACTAAATCGAACCTGGAACCCTGGGCAGACTTTGATATTCAAACTATAAACGGCAGAGATATTACACGTATTTGTCGCAAAGGATATGATGGACGACAACGATAGAAGAAGGGCAAGAATAAAAAACGATAATAGGTCATTTACTTATTTTTGAATATTATTATCGTGTTTTTATTCTTGCCCTATCGTTGTCGTTCTTAGTGGATGATGAGCTGGAGAGGGAATGAAGGTTAATGAAGAATAAAGAAAGATGGAACCGTACGACAAACTTCATGTGTATTATGTATATACAGTATACATCTAATATGCATCCATACAAAGTGGGAATCGTACCAAAAGATAATATTGCCTCGGCCTGAAGACACAATTAAATGAGTGGTACACGATTACAATTACAAATATACTTACAACTACTTGAAATCCGAATGATCAGTCAACGCATGTATTCGAATAGGTACTTATTACTTTTCATTTCGCTCTTTTTATGATGCAAGATGATCCACTTACCTACCACAACGAATCCAAACCACAGAAAACGATTTTACATTCAATTAAAAAAACAAAGGTCGTTCTTCTTCTCCTGCATTCAGTCAACCATCAAAGTCCAAAGAGCAGTAATCAAATGATGATGTGTAGCTTTATATTATGACGTATATATATATACTGCTCATTCAAATATTCAGGTGAGTGACAAATGGGCTGTACATTCCCTTCTTGGTTAGAATACCGAGACCGTAAGCACTGTGTAAATGCATTCATAGTGGACCAAGTGAATGAAATGGAGGAACCTTTGTCGGCCCGTCTGGTAAGTCATTTAAAGGAAGTCTCTGTATATACCTTTATGCATACATCAGGGGAAAAGAACACTCGTACGCAAACAAGATTGTCCATCAACACATTATACATTTATTAGTACAATGCGTAATACACACTTTGTATAATAGGAATGAAATGAATATGAAAATATCCACAACAGACAAAGAATAAACTAACAAACATTGTATATGTAGCATTTTGATTCCAACACCAATTCGAATCAACGTCAAAATCCAAATCAATACATCCAAAACCACCTCTAATCTTTCCATTCAAATGTCGTGTTTTACATTCAAAATATATTTGTAAACAGTCACAATCAAAATTAGATAGGACTGAAGGATTTGCAGACTGAAGGATTTGCAGCGTTTTAAATCCTTTGCATATATTTTTCAAAATTTAAGTTGCACATTCTGCGTTCGTTTGTGCGGATGCTCTCAAATCTCTCTCCATCAAGTTTCGTATTAACATCGACAAAAATATCGTTTTCATGTAGAAAGAAGGTATACACATAAGTAATGTTATTATTTCCGTGCAACGTGATTCTAATCAAAGACTGACTTAGATTAGAATACCATCAAATCAAATAGAAATAGAATGAAATAGAAATGGGAGTACGAAAACAAATAAGCGAGAGACACAAAGTAAAAGTTTGGGACGGAAAGATCGAGAGAATAGAAAGAGAGCGCTTAGTAACTGAAAGTTGTCAAGATTTTTGTATTCTCAAAGTCTGTCACTTAATTGTCTTCTTTTGGACTTTTCAGTGACATGAAGTGCCATGCATTCTATGCCTATAGAAATATCACATCTCAATCGTCGAATTTAGGATGCAATAAAGTACACGGATAAAGTACAATGGACAATAAATGTCCATTCAAACCAAACAGTCAGGAGACAAGATGAGATGTGTACAGTTTTTGACTGCGTACATATACATAGTAAACGTTAATTAAAAGGTTTGTGTGTGGTTCTCAGGCATCGGTGGTTGTACCTTAAATGCACAGAAAATTAAGCATAAACTCATCATGTATCCATTTTAGAAGTAATAATTTATGTGCTGGCGGAATGAAACGAACGAGCAAAGTAAAGAAGGAGAGAGGAAGTAATATCAATGACAAGTTGAATAGAATATTGACTCCGTGTATCCTTAACGTGGTGTCAGTGCCTATAGCCATGTCTTCTGATGACATTAAATTGTATGTAGCTATACTACGCAGTAAGTAACGTTAAGCGGTTTTCGGTAGCTCCACTTCATTTCAAATATCGAAGGTTTGTAGGAGGAGAACTGTCCATTGTTCATTGTCAGTTATACTCTAGTAAAATGACAGAAATATGTATCGTTTTCTGTCCCATTATACGCCTTTATGCATGTGTGTGGCTTGGCGACTTGGCATTTATGTTGATACATAAAAATAAATTAAGGAAAACGCGTGGATACTTTACGGTGATATCTTGTTCCCTTGTGTGTTTGTTTTTAGCTCTGTACATATCAGCAAAATGAAACATAAATTTACCATGCAGTCACTTCTGGATTCAAAATCATTCACGTGCTTAACGTTAGAAAATGCAATCACAAAAGAGATGGAAGAAGAATCAAAGAGAAAACGAGGCCGATGAATGACAGGCGAGAGAGAGAGAGAGAGAGAGAGAAGGTGAGAGATAAAATTAAGGATAATCAACGAGAGAGAGAGAGAGAGTTCAGCCCATCCGACGGCTCAATTCCTTTTTGTGCTTCAAACTTTACGTTCTTTGAGCACACCCAGAGACGTCGTATGTGGTATATGAAAATGTGTGCGACAGGGAAAGCCGAAACAATCTACTTTTAACTCGAGTTGAAGCAAATCCAATGGTTTAATTAAAATATTCATTTAATGTACACACACGATATATGTACGCATTTTATTTTTGTGTGTGAAAAACATTTTTAATAAAGACCTCCAGCACGTCCTTTTTGATCTATAAATATTACCATTCTTAAATGTTCATTAGGCGAGATTTTTTAAAGAAGTAGATAGCCAGTACGATATCTGCGCACAAAGGCACAAAAAAAGTCAAAACGAATGACGAGAATGTAAGACTGTCTACTTCTTGCTACCTTTTGGTTTTTACCTGTGTCTGACTTTAAGACTGTTTTTCCTATTTTCTAGCTCTGTTTTTTTGAAAACTTGAATATCAATTTACCTAATTATGATGTACAACACTTGGATAAAGTATCACAGTGAGCCAGAAGGATGCATTCGGGTCTACCCAATCTAAATGTTGATCCAATATGTACCCTTCGATGTATGTATCATCCTTTTTACCTTCTTCGTCTGTTGCCTGGGTAAGAAATGAATAAGATGCATTGGATGATATGTACTTATGTGTGTATGCGCAGGTGAAACAGGCCATCTTCTACAATGCATTGTAGAGACGAGCCTTGATCATATTATGTATGTATATCGTATACATTCCATGCCTATCATAGCACTCAATAATTCGAAATATTCAGACCCGCATGAAAGCTTTCTTGTGGTTGTGTGTATGCTGTATAACTTTTTCTAATATTGTCATCCTCAATAAGATTAGGTCAATCTGGTTTTTGTTGCGTAAAGTAAACTACAGCAATTTCATTCTAAGGCTGAAAAGGGTTTGTTTTTCATCACTAAATATGAATATGAATCTCACACAACGTGGTCTGGAATTTAAACTGTTGATCTCGTTGAACTGTATGTATCTGTCACTGGAGGATACTTGGTGCTATATGATTGAAATCTACCTGTTTGAATGTCGAAAGCCACTTTAATGATGTGATTTTGACATTTTTCGCGATAATCTTCTGGAAGTGTTCATCTTGCTATTGATATGTGGTCAAAGGCGACAGGCATCAAAATCTCTTTTATCATCATATTGATCAAATAAAATGGTGCTTTTTTGTTTTTTTTCTATGTTCGCACACTCCTGCTTTCTACTTGCTCTTTGTTTTACTTTTTATTTTATCTCGGTTTTCACCATGGGAAGAAAATGGTTCAGGGCCAATTGTCTGCACAGTTTGGGAAAAGTTAGCATAAAGATGGACCTCCTCTCCTCCTATGTGGGAGCCAACACAAAAACAATATGCGCTGATGAGAGTAAAAAGAAGCAAACTATGAATTTTGCATAAAATATGGATAATACAATCTTATGCATCATACTGGCATATTATGGAAATGTAAAAAATGATCGCGTAATAAACGCATTATTTATAATAGGCGTATATATTATACTATCGAAAAGGCGCATCAAAAGCACGGGACATGAGAAAAGAGACAAAATGTATCATTTATCATTAAGTTCAATTACAGACAAGCTCCTCAAATTACATGTTTGAATTGTTTCGTTTCGTTTCATTTGCTTATTAGAGTGATATTCCTTCCGTGGCCCTTCCTTTGGAAAATTTTTAGCAACCCTTTTCTACGTGATTTGTTTAAAAAAAATTCTGGTTCTTAGTCGTTCGATACACAAAAAACAGTGGAAAAGTTAGCTGCAATAGTCAAAAATTGAATTAATTTACAACTTGCTGGCTCATATTAATGACAAATTGAATCTTGGCTTAGATGCAAATCAAGTTCAAGTTTTTCTCACAGTATCAAGTACAAAATTCAGCTTTGCAAAATACATTTCATAACTATACCTCCTTTTCGTGTCAATATTAAAGAAACTGAGACAAGGATGAGTAAAGAGGGGGAAACGGCAGAGAGAGAGGGAGGGAGGTAGAGAAAGAGAGCGGAGACTGATGGAGATAAAGACCAAGTGAAGTACATTATACATAGATACTGATATATGGTATCAGAAACTTCAAATTTGCGCTTTGGCATGGTTTATAAATGCATAGAATATTGAAAAGAATCAGACAGGATAGCTAAAGCGAAATCTTTGAAAGAATGACGGATAAAAAAACAGAGTAAATGCATCTGTGTAAGAAAGTGAAAGGCATCGTTGTATTGCAATTTGAGGAACATAGCGAGGGAGAAAGCGCTGAAGATAAAGAAAGAAAGAGATCAAAAAGATGAGAATCCTTCAAAGTGAAACACTTGAAAAGAATTCTTCTTGCTTTATTGCAGCTATTGCAGTTTATTGCAGCGTGCCTGTCAGTTTCCCACAATTTCTCTGACTGTGTGCTAGTGCATGTCAAATTTCATGATAACCTACCACGACTGGGAGAGAAAATCAATCGCAAAATTCACAAAAGAATATGAAGAAGGTCTTTCATTTCTCAGTCTCCAGTGAAGAGGCAAGGAAATATGCAACATGGTTTTCTGCAACACCACAGGCAGGATTGAAAACTGCAAAACATTGGTACTTAGAAATAGATGTATGGCATTGTGCATTTAGGCAATTTTTTGAGCGTGAATAACTCCTATTTGAGCATTGGCACACTCCTTGTTGTAGTTGTTGCAAAAATTGAAAGGATTTGTAAGTACCACACTTTCAGTAGAGGCGCAACTACATGTATTAACTGTGTTTGTGTGTGTGTAATGCCTCTCTATTCTCAGGCTGGCTAAAACTAGGATCTACTCTTCTCTTTCATTTTTTTCAAAACGAAAAGATGCCCGTAATTCACAAAATAGCCGTGGAGGAGAAAGGATTGCACTGTTATGTATATATCTACATGAACGGCGTTGAACTTAAGTACACAAAACAACGATACCGTAGAACATAGACTTTTAATTCTCATCAATTGGTTAAATAATTAGGTAGAGCTGGAAACGACGCATGTATTTGTATGTTGTGTATGTGAATGTATGTATGCATGTATGTACCGTGTGATGTGTGATCAGTGAAAATATCGTATTTCAATGCAAGTATGTATGTGTACATACTTGAAAAGTTAGTGGTATCCATTGATGATTACATAACATACATGTAACGCTTTCGTTCATCTAAAGTCAGTTAGAACAATTGGTTATTAGGTATATTTAATCAATGTACATACAGTATAGCTGGAACAGCAAACAAAGACAACGCACAAGGCTTCTTGTTTTATAGTTGATAATTATTTGGAATTTAGGACTTTGGCGTGTTGTTTTTTAGACCTTTAATTTTGATGCTTAATTCGATTCTACATGGCAAACTATTGAAAATTAGATAGTCAAACCAACGTGTGAAAAGATGAGAAGCAGAAGATACTCCTCACTTTTATGTAGGCTTTTATTTTCGCGTCGTTTCAGTTTGTTGTCACCGCATCACGCACAAGAGCTCAGATGTGCTTGTATCTGCCTATTTTCTTTATTTCCGAAAACGAGAGAAAACGAAAGTGAAGAAAAATTAGGAAGGAAGATACATGCGGAGAAAGAGCGAGAGCGTGAGACAGCAGGATAAAGCGGTGACAAAGTGACAATGTAAATAATGCTTAATGCTTGAAACGTACCTTCCATTCACCTTTGCAAGCTCAGAGCTCAGAGCTGTCGTCATTACCTCCAATATCTTTGTAAGAAATGGGAGATTACGAGAGAGGATAGAGGATCTGAACTAAAACTATTGATATACATGTATGCATTGTACATTCATGAACAATGCACACATAAGTAAACTGCATTTACTCAAGTTACATATGTAAAGTCAGTTCACAGATCTTAAGGTTATTGTCAATCATACATAATATGTATTTACAGCTACTCTAACGCACACTTTCTTTCTAATTTTTGCACTTTTTCAGAACATTCTGTAAAAATTTGGAATGGAGCAAAGCCGAACCGATAAGGCACACATACATATCTGCGTCAGCCATGTCTACAGAATCTTACATTTCTATTTGGTGCATCAAAGCATCCAATCAATGCAACAATGAGCAAACTTAGGAGACCTTTTGAACTTTTTTTTGACAATAGGAAGCCAAGCACAAGTGTTTACGTGCAAGTATGCGTTCCTCTATCTCTTTTTTACATTTCTCTCTTCTCTTCTTTTATTCCAGGCATTTTCTGAGCTCAACCTGTGTACGGTATTTTACGTGAAATTTATCCTCCTTTCCATTTAAATGTCATTTTAACATAACTAAGCGGTCCAAAACTGAGGGTAGTCTTGAATATGTGTAATGTGTAGCAATGTGGGCTTTTTCCTAGGTCTTTTGGCTTTTCACTGTTTTACCTTTTTCTGCAGCATTGCTGTTCCTAATTATGAGATACAACATTGAGGCAAGGTATTGTAGAACAAGAAAAATAAGTTTTAAGCTAACGTTGACCCCATTGATGCGCATATGAACTTTTTTCATCCTCTTTATCTATTGCTGGGCAAGAGATGAAAAGGTGCTTATGTATGTATGGTGCATCGACTCTTGAATCTTAAACCGCGCACACAGCCGCGTACACTGCACAATACATCAGAGAAAAGAGCCTTGATCACATTATGTATATCGTGTATATACATATTTCATGCCTGGTTGCTTAAGCGTATAGACATGGAATGTAAAGTTATTACCTGAAAACGGAAAACTGGGTAAAAATTCTACAGCTACATACTACGAATCTCCTGGCCCTTATTGCGGCAAGGAGAATTTGAGACGTTGAAGGACTACAAGAAAAAGCGAAGGATGAGGATGGGAATGGAGTCGTTGTCATTTTGACTTTCAATGTGGATGATGATGATGATCAAATAGAAAAGAATAACTTAAAGAGAGCTCACCCGGAGGTACGTGTACAGAATTATGTGTTGAATTACATGCAAACATGAGACGAGAGAAACACTTAGGGAGGAAATGAAGGTAGGAGACAATAACGAGACTGCCAATCGAACGGGAAAATATTGGTGTGGGGAAGCGAGGAAAAACGTTTTCTTTATCATCTCTCTCCCTCTCTTCTTGAGTATTTTACATTCTCAGCAAAATCATACAGATTTTTACCATGGAAAGTTGTTTGAAATGTGATTTACTTTATTTGGAGGCTTCACACAATGTTACAGGTGAATTCGCTTACACACTGTGACCCCAAAAGTCAGACAAGGTGGAATTCCGCAGTGCAAAACATTGAATACGGTACAATATAATAGTATGCATTTGCTTTTATCTCTAAAGCCCTATCTATCTTGACCAAGGTGAGAATTAGAATTTTGTCGATTTGAAATATATCAAAAACCGGTTCGTTTTTCTCTATTTTTGTTCATTCTCTCGCCTTGACTCCCCCTTTCACTGCTTGCATTTTGAGAATGTTGCGTTCTTCCCGTCCTGCTCCTCCTCCTTCTATATACAAGTGTATTATGTTCTTATTGTATATTGTACATTGTACATAGTGGCCACCTTCCTTATCGTTCACAATTGTCTCCACTCCATAACAACAATGCACCATTGTACAACAAACATGACTCATAAACATATCACTATCGGAGGAGGAACTAAGTTATCTCAGTATTTTTTGCTCCCCTCGTCCTTCTAATAAATTCCGTCTTTTTCGTCTTTTCTCTTTGTATCAAGCACAATAGTTCAGATTTGGTTGTATTATCTGCCTTTTTTTAAAAACGAAAGTAAAGAAGGAAGAGACATGCGGAGAAAGAGCGAGATAGTGAGATAGCAGGATAAAGCGGCGACAGAGTGACTGTATACATAAATACTTATTGGTCGAAAATCGTATTGTTTTTGATGAAATTTTGATATGACTTTCATGAATTGTCATGAAAATCGTATCGTAATCGCATCAAATCTTCCGTTTTCATCCACACAACCTTCTCTCTCTCTCTCTCATTCACAGGATTTTTACATGTATAAATAAAGACGAGAAAAGACAGCTGAAGGGAGAAAAATGAAGGTGGGAGGCATAAATGACATTAAATAAATAAGTCAATAAGATGGCGAAATAATGTAGTGAGAAAGAGGGAACAAAACGTTTTTACCTGCCGGCACCCAGCAAATTGAAAGCAACCGTGTGACAATGCAAGCAACCCATCTCTTTCCCATTCTCACTTGCTCTCCTGCTTCCCCAATCCCAACATTTAAATGAAACTGTTTTCCCGTGCTGATAATGACTATAAGTAGGCATTTATCACTGTAGACATACATTATTTCTTGATACACATAAGTACAAATGCGTTGCTAAATTTTCAAAAGAGCGTGACTTATGATGCAGGTAGAATATTGGATGAGACAACTCGTCATACTGGATTCCACATGGTCACCTGTCACCTGCAGCATCCCCTTTTTTTAGATTTGTTCAAGTAACCCTGACCCTAAAATGGGTTCAGTATAGATAGAAACCAGGAATCTGTAATGTAAAGTAGTCCTCTTATTATATTTTGAAAGTTTGTATTGCTTATTTGAGTGTGTAGTAGAACAGGACAGAGGTTGACCATGGACAAGAGACAAGGTGGATGAAGAGGCAGAGCTGGAAAAGATACATTTATTTGTATGTCGTGCATTTGAATGTGTGTATGTATGTATTTATAGTGTGATATGTGACGAGTGGCAATGTCGTACTTATTCGAAGACATGTGATGTGGGAGAGAGAGATGAGATAATGCAAGAGGGATGCTTAATTTCTACCCCGGTGCAAAAAGACGCAGGCGAGCATCTCAAAGTGTCCAAACAGACACACAAACGCACACACACAGTCAACAAGAGAGCAAGATTTTGGGAAGGGAGAGCAAGAACGAAGACTTAAAATGTGTGAGGAAATGCTTGTAATGTGCAGACAGCGTACGTGATTAGGAAAACAAGTAAATTTTATTGCGTAAACGTTGAGTTTACATACATACGCCAAATCATAACAGAACAATTTAATGTCGCGTAAATTAAGCAGGCGATAAGAAAATGAGGAGCAAATACTGATGATGAAGGGATCATTCCGAAAAGCAGATACCTACTCGATGCTACCAATGACTCTCGTCTATTTATATATATTATATGTACATATTCTTTATCCCAGCTTCATCGTTCATGCAACAAAGAGGAGGAAGGTCAGACAAGCCAACTTCCATTTTCATCCGCATTATCTTCTCTCTCTCTCTCTCTTTTTTTTTCTCTCTCATTTGCATGATGATTTGCATGCATAATATTTATGAATCTAGGGCTATATTCTTCACATTCCTTGCGACACGTTTTTGGTTCACGTGAAGAAAAAGAAACACATACTCTCTCATCCTTATCTCTGGTTTTGGCCCCTGCTGTTCACCTAATAAATATGTGGGCATTATATATAGACACTCCGGGCGTGTTTTGGTTTTGCTTCCAGCAAGAGAGATTAGAGATTGACATTCAAACTCATCCCACTTCCTTAGCCATCGTCTTTTATTGGTTGTTGGTTTTAATCTTGGATATGCTTCTTGAGTTTTTATACCTACTGCAGAAAGGCATTGGGATAAATCTTCACACATCTTTCCCCATATTCATTCTTACTCTGGTTCGTTCTGAAAGCTTTTGTCATTTGCCGGTAGTCAAAAAGCAGAAGAAGAAAGGAGACTTTGAGCTTTGTACAAATACAATGTATACTATATACGTATGTGTATTTAATACAGTAGCCTGTGCATAGTGTAAGTGTGCTTTAAATCCTCCATTCATGCATAATGGGATTGAATAAGAAGAGAACGAGGGTAAAACAAAGGGACAAGTTTCATTGTTTAATATTTGATAAAGGCGAAGTTGAACGGGAGATGTGTAGAGAATAAAGATGCAACCGGGAGCTCCCGCCAACGTTTGAGTATTAAAATCATGTTTCTTTTATATTATACACACTTTTGATAAATTCATAATGTGCTGATGTTTGATGTGCAATCCTATGTGAGAATGAGTGTTGCA
>JAQIVE010006350.1:0-11640 GCA_034698285.1 Sminthurinus bimaculatus | reverse complement strand
AAACCCCTGTTGACATACTCGTACACTCATACAGACCCATGCATTCAAGTTGGTGCATGATCACGGACATAAATGAGGATTCCAAGTACATTTTGTTTGTACTTCTGCATTGACGTACGACGGCACAGCTCTCAGCCTCATTGTGAAGGATGCCGGACTTTGGAAATTACAGAGAAAGAACAAATACATGCACACATGCATACACAATACACACATGTGACATCGTATTGAGATCCTCATTATGATGGACTCTTTATCGCAACTTTCTGGACAGCCGAGCAAAATGCAGGAACCAAGGGTATGATCCCACAGTATGATCAAATTCAAGCTTCTATACCATTTAATATGTGCAATGTATTTCCAACACGCCAAACACATACATATAGTGAATCACGCCTTGTAGCCCGTCAAAGGATTGTAAAAACAAACAGAAAAAGGCAAGCAGTCTATGTATAAGTAAACTTGAACCTTTTTCTTCGATGAGCTTGACCATTTTTCGCCCAAATTTCAACGCGTGTACATTATGATGCTACAAATGCCGGAATAAAAATTTTAAAATGGGTAACGTACCTGTGTTTTGACGGAGCATGAAAATAATTAAAGAGGGAAACGAATTAGAAACACATTTTAGTCAAACATTGAATTAGCATGTTAATTATCTTTTTCATAAATTTTTTACAATGTTTATATTTCATCATATTTTAGCTAATGTGTTATGATATATGTGTGAAAATGCACTCTAAACAATTCAGGTTCCTTTTACTCACTATTTTTTACAGCCTACAGTCTACACATTTCTCTACCTTTTATTTTGCACCACATTAAAATGGTTAAAACTGCTTTTAAAGTTCCTTGAAAATTATCACCTAGTCAAGCCATGGTCCACATTTTACACAATATTTTAACCAACGTCACCATTTTTTTTATTTTTCAGTCCAGAAGCCAATTGAAAAAAATACAATTTGAATTTAAAAGAGAATTTAAACGTTTTTTTTGCAAAAGTTGTTTCCAATGCTGACACTGAAACATGGATATTAAAAGCGGCCACAATTTAAAAAAGCTCACACTTTACACAAGATGGAGATAAAACAAGGCGCTTTAATCCCCTGACAAGAGTTTTAAATGAAACTGTTCAGAGTGGAATAATAAGGACATATTTTACGGAAAAAATGGGAGCGCTCATGTCAACTAAACTAAATTAAACTAAACTGGTCCCATTCTCCTACTTTAATTTCCTCTTGTTTTACCTAGATACACACATACATATGGGCTGGGCATCCAAGGTTGCAGTTTTCAGTTAGACTATGTTGGCGGAAGAAAAACAAAACAAAACAGAACGGAGGAGGAGGAGACGAGCGGCAAGTCAATTTCACTCGAGACAGTTTTTCATAAACCATCGAGAACAGGAAAAAGAGAACTCGGAGAAAGCAAAGAAAAGTGGGGGCAAAATATGGGGAAAATTCATTTTGTACTTTGGCCTGAAGTTCCATAAAAAAGGGAGCAATAAGCATGCACATTTATAATGTGACTTGAAAAATAATAACATAACCGGGGCTACAATATCTGAACGTACACGGATGCAAAATGCAAAATGTATGTACAATGTACAATGTAAACCCAAACACTCGAGCGAAAAGAGCGTAGTGTACGTACAAAAGGGGAAAAGTTTACTTTCTCTTTAAAATTCACATAGTAAAACTCTCTCTCTCACACACACGCACATGTAAGCAGGAGCCTGAGAGAGAGATTCATTCCAGTGACTTTTTAATATTGTGAAAATTTCCCTTTAAACGACCATAATGTGGGCAAAGCGGTTGGCGTCTCTTTGTGTGTGTGTGAGTACAGCAAGGGTAGAGAGCGGCTACCAAAATTTCCTGTTAGTTCCCCTACTTTCTTCCTCTGACACACTAAATGTAAAAGTAATGGGGGGAAGAATGAAAATTTTATTTACAACTCTCGCCCTCCTGCTGTGTCTGTGTACTCCTCGGCCCATTCAGGGCGATCCTCCCTTTTGTTTGCCCCCTTTGTTTGTCTTTGTCTCACACCGCGGCTACAACGTTATGTACCATGTACCATGTATGTGCCCCCTTTTGCCTTTCTTTGTCTGTTCTCTGCTTTCTCTTGCACCAGTGCTCCATGCGAGCTGCTTGTTTTAGTTTCTGCAACTTTCTCCCGGTAAAATGCAAAAATTGTGGGAAATCATAAAATTTGGCCTTCCTCCTTTGTATTGTATCATAACCAAGAGCGTCATCGTGGTCATAGCAATGATATCGTGAATCTCATCAAATGCCATCAAATCATGGGAGAAACAGAAAAAGAACAACAGCCATCCAATGATGATGATAATATGTACAATGGAATATTATGGTGATTTCCTGTGTATATTTTATCTGCATTTTCATTCCATTGCATTGTCATCCTCTGGCTTTTTGTTCAGGTCTTATTGTATGATAAATGTTGGGATTACCATCAACTCATCTCATATACAGAAGCTAAAGCTCTTGTCTACATTTCATTTTACTTGCTCCAATTTCCTCGGCTTTTTTCTTTTTACGTCCCCCCCCTTCTCTCTCTTTTTTTTCTTCCGTTGGAGTTGACGAAAGAAATTGATCCCGGGGAAAATGTAATCATGTCAGGAGTTGAAGCCGGGATAAGAAACCTTGACAAAGACAAACTGAGGAACAAATGAAAAAATTCTGCGTGTGCTCTCTCTCTGTCTGTGTGTCTTGTATTTTCTACAATTTCGGCCCATACACGATGCATTGAGCATCTGGCTTTTTCGTTTTGCTTTTTACTTGGTACCTACATACAGGAAGTCCCTAAAAATATATATAGGTTTAATAGGGAGGCTTCAAAATTTTATTTTTTTAAAGCATAAAAATTTCCCACAAAAATCCTCTCTTTCATCCTGCAACTGGTTTGTGACCGAATCTACGAGTAAATTTAATCACAAAAAAATCTGCGAAAAAGAGAACCTACAAAGTATGATGTTGGATTGGATTGCCCTGAAAAAAGGAAGAAAAGGCCCTGTGAAGAAAAAGAATCCTAATCATCTAAATCTAAGTAAATAAAGAAAGTGCAGAGAAAGTAAAGGATAGCCTGAATCACATTCACATTCCCTTGCAAATGGGCCAATTAAAGTTGAACAAGTCATTTGAATGGGGGTTCTATATCCCTACTCCCCTTCTTTTGTATTTCTCCTTGTACAATCCTAGCAGCCAACCAGCCAATGCCAAGCAACGTGCACGTTGTTCAAATACACTCTTGAAGTTGACTCTGAAATCCTAAGAATAAGGAGGAGCGAAGACGTAATAATAATTACAGCAGTTTGCTCTCTGTGTTCTCCCACGTTTACAGACGGAGAAGAAGAGATCCAGCGAACCTAGTCTAGGAAATCTTGTTGATTTGGCTCAACATTTGAACTCAACTCAACTCGACTCGAAGAAAAAGGAGACGCAATCGAAAATAGCCAGTCAAATAATCCCAAAATCATTAATTATGCAAATCAAGTGCTTCCCATTCCTCTTGCTCCCTAAATTCAGTCAATTTCTATTTCTGATCTTTCTTATGTATTATGTATGTATATAGAACCCCAAATTTCCTTAAATACCCCTAAAACATCCCACGCACCATGGTGACGAAATTGCAAAGCAAGAACTATGTATGTGGGCAACTCTGAGGACTTTCTCTCGCTCCTTTCTCCGCTTGCTTTCTATTCCAAGACGAGACAACTACTTGTTTGCTTCCGCCTTCCAATTTCTACAGTACCGTCTATTGAGCAACCACAACACAAAGTAAATAAATAGTAAGCAACTTGAAAATCGCTTTCTCCGAACGACTCCATTTACAAGGCCCTATTATGCCTCCAGATTTGTCCTCATCTATTCATTTAAATACAGGTAAATAAATAATTGCGTCTATCTAATTATAGAAGATTGTCTGCAAATGCATGCTGTAATTTAACCAGACTGTGGCTTTAGTTGTGACATGATTATATATTGTAGAGTCAAGTATAATTTATGTAATTTTATTATAATTAGGCAGCCTTGTACTTTAAAATACGAAATTTGCCAAAAGGCTATCCTTGTATTTGTACGCGATTTCATTGTATTCAAGCTTCGATATCTTGCGCAAACATGGAAAACTAGAGTCATTATTTGTCTCCAATTTTTAAGTAAAACTTTAATTGATTTAATTTGAAAAAATGTAACAAGTTGTCAAATTTAATGAGATCCAGTTTTCATGAATGTACATGATTAAAGTCTAAACAAAGACAACTTTTAATTTTGAGCAAAAAATTAAATGACTGCTGGCTCAAATAAATAGTTGTCTGATACCATTTATTAGGAAATTTGTGATTTAAAACACTTTTCCCGCTGTGACTTTATGAGGGCATGTTTTTATTTTTATCTTCTTCCAAAACATTCTCTACGTCTGGCTTGAGAGTTATTAATTTTTAGAATTTTCTGGATGGCAGAGGCCAGGCATCCGTAACAGGAAAAAATCTGCTTCCGAGAATATTATGTATGTACGTATCAGAATGAGGAGTCAAAGGGAAAATCTGGAAAAATGGAACAAGAGCTTCAGGGCCTAATTATGGCAAAGACTGACTTCAGGTAAAGAAGAAAAGGAAGAGCAAGTAATGGGGGGAGGGCAAAACTACCCCTCCTGCTTCTGATTGGGATCGAGGATGAAACGAGAGCCTCAATTTTTCCCCCTGTTTTGTTAAGGAAGATAAATATCTGCTAGCGATAGGTTTCCTCCTGTCAAACTACACGAGAAATATATTATGATTATGATGAGTCACGTCTCCGCCTCATTATTCTTTCTTTTTATTATGGAGGTTCATCGGAAACTTTGGTCGTAACAAAAATTCCCAGAGCTTTGTCAGCCCAGAAAATTGTGCAATTTTTTCTCGGAACAGGAAAAAATCCAGCTAATTTAAAAATTCCAAGGCTTTCTATTATTGCTTAATGATACTCAAGTATATGAAAACTAGTGATAGTTTAAAGACGCAATTATGCGCAAAAAAGGTGGAGGAGCTCAATTTTGTTGTACCGACGGAAGAAATGTTTTGACGATCGACTGATTGAAGGTAGAAAAGTCAGAGATACTGCTAATAAAGAGGACGGACGCATAATTTACATTTTGGCCTAAAGGTCTGAACCAAAATTGTGTACAGGGATAGCAAATGGAATATTTGTTTGTTTGTTTGTACTTTCCACTCTACTTCCTGCCATTCTTGTACATATTATTATCCCAGAGGCTCATTTTTTCCAACTTTGCTCTTTATTTCTACCCCTTGTTTTCTGATAACGATATACATACATAAATACACAAATAAGTTCGTACAATAATACAATTTTAATAATGAGATGGCCCTTGTTTGGACTGTCTGCCGATTCAGATTAGTTGAACTGCAATAAAATAGGAATCTCTCTGCTGCTGTTGCTGTTGTTGTTGTTGTCATCATAATGAGGAATTTCCATGGACAAGAGCTCATTTGAAAATTTTCATTTTATTCTGATTTTTCGAGGACCAACTTTCTCCCTCAATTTTAAATTAATCAGGAGGATGAGGAGGGGAGCCCAGAGTCAAAGCCAAGTTGTCAAGTCCTCGAAAGGGAGAAATAAAACCCGGGAACCAACACACAAAGAACAACGTGACTTTTTGTTGACTTGACAGTCGGACCACTCTTCTATTTTAAACTCAAACGGAAAGAGAGAGAGAGAAAACAATTTTCATTTAATTTTCAATTCTAAAAAAGCCCAAAAATTTTAAATGAGGAGACGAAAACACAAAAAGCATAGACCAGAGCTCACAGAAAAGGAAAACAACCAAAACTCCAGGAAAGGGGAGAAGCCCACTAATTTTGTTGTATTCACCACAAATGCCCCTCATCATGGTCTGGTGACTAGTCGAGAGTCTGGGCCACTGCTCACTTACTTATTCAAAACACCCCTTGACCCCAAAATAAAATTTTACGTTCTCCCTACCTCAACCTTGCTATTTGTATGGAGAAAGCAGGGGAAAAGTATAAAATTATTTTTTGTCATACATGGCGATTCCCCTTATTTCTGCTTTCCGCCTTTTAACTTTTGGTTTTGCATTTTGCTCAATTCGCAAAATTCCAAAATTGTGCTTTGGTGAAAGTCACTACAATACACTCTACTAGACTGTGTGTATGTATGTATAATGTAAATAAATGTATATTGAGCAGCCCGTCAAGCCAACCAACGACCATGAATTCGCATTCACATTCGGATCCGAATTCTAATTTAAATTGAAAGGAAAATATTCGCATTGACTTTCACTCCCCTGCTTTCTCTTTTGCTCCTTCTCTTTGGGGAGTGAGCTGATTCTGATTGTGACTTCAATGCACTAACTGTATTGTGTGTAGCGCCACGTCCAAGTCCAGAGGCACTTTCTCCTGCTCCCCAAAGCATTCACCCATGTTTTCCCATTGCGGAGGGCACTCTACATGTATAATGTATAGTCATACACACATTTGCGCAGATGAAAAATAAAGAATTGTGATGAGGTTGGCTGCTCCTTCCATTCCACAAAGTTGAGTCGAGTTGAGTTGAGGACTAGAAAGTCTTTGAAGTTTGTATGTATGTATGTATAATGTATATGTCTGTCTGTTTATTACACCGCCATCATCATCATCATCATTACCAAAACTTCTTTTACATGGAGAATCATTGAATTCGAAATCGGGGTTGACTCCGTCGACGACTCCATTCTGACATCAATTTCCTCTTTTGTCATTTTGCTATTCTGTCAACATACACACGTAAAATCTACAAACTGCAAACTCGTGTGGAATATGGCAAAGGAGCATTCAAAACTCTCACTAAAACTGGGATTGACTTTTTGTGATACCGGGAATAATAATGATGATAATTATTATACTAAATTTGTTGGTCTTTTCTACAGGAGAAAGTTTTGGAGAAGACGAAGAGGAAGAAGGATAAAACTACTACATAGAGCGGGCATCATTATGCAAAGAAAGGTAGAGAACAGGATTAAAGATGAAATGTGCAACAAGAACAAGGCGTAGTATTCAAAGGCAAATGTACAGTGAAAAAGGGAACACAAATGAAATGACTTTTTGTTGTGAACAAATTGTGAAAAGAGAAGGCAAGAGAGAGAGAGAGCGAGAGAGAGAGAAAGGGTGCGGGAGAAACAAATGGTGGAGCTGTCACTTGCCATGCCGTTCAATGTACAAAACGATTCTTCCGCTTTCCCCGGCAAGTAACAGTCAGATACAGAAGACGGGAGTGAGCGAGGCTGGCTGGCTGGCATGCAACAAATGATTAAAAACTTGTTGAATTTTCAATAAAACTAAACGAACGAACGAACGAAGCAAGGATAAGACAGACAAGGATAAAGACAAGGTAAAGCATAGCATAGGGAAGGAAAGAAAATGTGCGACGAAAACGACGACAACGAAGATGAGGGAAAGAACAAAATTTTTCCGATGGACGAGACTGATATGAAACAGCATGAAGCCAAATGGAAATCCAGAGCTGAAAACGAGAGGGAGAGTTTCGTCTGGAACATCAGCTCAATGTTCAGTGTTCAGTTTAGCTCAGCACAGCTCAACTCAACTCAACATCGATTCCCCCATTTCTTGGTCTTCTTTCCGTCTTGTGATTTATTACAAAGAGCACTCATTCACGGAGACGTATCGATCTTCTACACGCCCTCAAGTCTCCATAATTTTCATCCGTCCTCGCCTTTCACTTTACTATGTATCCCTATTCTTATGTTCCATGTACGTATGGTGTATATAGGAATGAAAGCTCAAGAGAAAGTCTTTAGCTTTCACCAGCTCCCAAACTGCACCGTACGTACTTTCACAGCTTCGCCCACTCCTCGACACTTTTGTCACATGATGGTGAACGTCGTTGGCACTACATACATTGCATAATATGGCATGGCATCTCATCTCATATCAGCTCAACTCAGCACAGAACAGCACATAACAGCGCAGTTCATGGAATCTAATAAAATCGACGGACGCCCTTCAATGAATTCCCAAAAAAACTATAATGCATACATACATACATAGTGGAACACCACGTAAGTCACCAAGTTGAACCGAAATCCACCACGCAATTCTCTTCCCTTAACATTCAACATTTAAGACATTAAACGAAAAGGCGTTTAGCTTCCACTAATCCAATCCAAAAACCTCGGCTCATTCCACTTTCACACGATGCATTATTCGAAAAGCTACCAAATTCAGTTATTCTAACGTCGCACCTACGCTTAGGTCTAGATCCAGATCCAGTAGCATTAACATTGGTTTTTCAGTGAATCCCTACTTTTCGTCGTTAAAGGGTACAAAGTCCCAAAAAAAAATAAGAGATGACCTTTCATTGTATTTCAAGAAGAGGACGAGCAGAGAAGGTTGGCCTGGTAATAAAAAGAATCCTGCCCATAAATATTTTGTCCATATAATTTTAATCGTAGTCATATACCCTGAATGAGACGTTTGTTGGACGTGAGATTAGACTCGGACCCGAATTTGGCTTCGGATTTGGAATTTGCCGGTTCTACCTAAAATCCTTAAAAATCTTTGTCGCCTCTGTTATGTTGCAATGCAATGGTGGCGGAAATTGGAGGGAGCATGAAAGGAAAAAAGGGCGAAGAGTAAATAATGGGTGATAATTTCCCAATGACGTTGTTTTATGGCACTTGAGCGGTTGGAGGAAGTGTGAGAAAAAGCATGTGTCGCTTTGCTGACACGATAGAAGAGAAGCCGTCAAAAAATTCAAACCCATTTCCCTGCTTTTTATATGTTCTTCAATTCTGTTCCATAGATACATATACAATATACATGCAGTGTGATTTCGTCTGGTCTGGTTTGGTTTGGTTTGATGTGGATGGTCGACGTCCTTCTTGTTTGTTCTCTTTACAGTCCTTTCTTTGGTGACCTACTACTACTACTTTCTCTCGTATGTAGTAATTCCCCTTTCTATGGATCTTTCCACTTTCCATTATGCGGTCCGACTGATAGGAGATTCAATAAAAAGCGTGTCATCGGATTTCGATGGGGTAGCCAAGAGAAAGAGAATGAGAGAGAGAAAGAGACAAATATAGACAGTGAAAGTGAAAGCAAAAGTGAAAGTAAAAGGAAAAGTAAAAGTCCGGGAGAAAATAAAGAATTCGGTTGGATCCGCGTGGTTTGCTCTTTGGTGCGGCTTGGAGCATCCAAGGATTTGATATTTGATGGGGGAATGAAACGAGAAAAGGGAAAGTATTAGGAATTAGGCATTAGACAAAGTCTTGAGTCTCTGGCCAAAATCAACCAAACTGCTTTCTGTTACTGTTAGAAGGGATCCAGTGGTGAGTGAATACATGGGAAATTCAGGGAGGCAGAAGAATACGAAGAAGAAAAAGACAGAGACACGTGGGAAGAAAAATAGAGGAAAAAGTCGGAGAAAGGAGGGAAAGTATAGAGAGAGAGAGAAAGAGGGAATAGAAATATAAATGGTCCTGCTTTCTCCCTCTGCTTCGTCTTGTTGGCTCGGCCTTGGCACAGCCAACGTATGTATGTAGACAAAAGACGGTTTCCAAGTCTTGGAAGCAGAAGAAGAAGGCGTGAGTTTGAAAAAACTTTCTCTCTACTGTTTTACTTTCATTCAAACAATTTCACGCAGTTTTCCCCTCCCCGAGTAGTCTTCGTCTTTCTCTCTTGTTCTTGTTCGTCGTCTTCTTCGTATTCGCCGTTTCTCCATCCTTTCAATATATGTAGTAAGGATAAAAGGAGGGAAAGAGCGGCCTGGAAAAAGTGCTCAAGTCGGCAATAGATCATTGGAAATATTGCTGATATTGCAAATGTCCATCAGTTCTAGTTGAGGTTGAAGTCGGAGTAGTCGGAGTCGGAGTTGGAGTTGGAGTTGGGAAAACCTGGACATGTACTAACTTTTTCCTACTTTCTTTGTCTGCTCCACTTTCCCCTACTTTAACTCTCAAATTGCCGGCAGAATCGTTGTACATATACATCAGACAAATACATGCATACAAACATACATAAGAAAATTGTTGCAGACATGAATGTATGTACAGTTGTATGATGCTGCCTTCCTTCTTTTCACCCACTGCCGCCGCTACCTTTGGTCTTTACAAGTTTGACCCTTTGACCTCTACTTTTACATCCTCTGTCTCTCCACGTGAGACTTGGCTTTCCTGCTCTTGTTTCTGCCGCTCTTTTCTGTGCTCCGGCTTTCTTTCGGACGCATAGAATAGGAGAGACATGAAACAAAGGTGAACGTAATTGTCGTTCACCGTCATGTTGTGTGTGTATATGCGATGCTTGAACATTGAACATAGTCAAGTCGGACAGTTTCAAAAGTTGGACCAAGAGTTGTGTCCTATGAAAGAGGGATACCATTCTGATCTTCACTTGAAAATGATACTCTGCATGTATACTATACACATGTGTGAATGTCACAAGGTAAAAAAGACGAGAGACAGTATAGAGACGAAAAAGTCCAAGTCAAGTGTCGAAGGACATGTCAAGGAAAAATGGAAAATGACAAGTTGTCGAGTTGGACAATGAGGTAGACACTGACACTGATGTAAATAATGATACTTTGACCAAATTCAACTTTTATGGAAAATTCTGGACAAACTGCTGCAACTTTTTCTCCTCTGGACAATTTCTGTGTCAGAAATGTTTCTGCATTTTTCATCTAGTTTATACGACAATTTTGCCGTTGTTTAAGCAAGCTAATGAGAAATTTATGGAATAAATCAAAATTTTTGCCCAAACTCTGTAATACATAGGAAGCTTTTTATTCTGGTTTGGTACAGCGTGATACATATGTATCTAGTAGTGCAACTTTTGTCTTTAGCGCCTGTCAACATTTTTAGGAGCCCTCATTTTTTACCCAATTTTCGCTGTATTAATTATACCTGAAAGCCTTTTGATCTTTCCCTCATCATCGATTTTTCCATCAATACGTTTCCCACCAACTTTCCTCCCTGGGTTGTTGCTTCTTTGTACTTTTTTGCCCATGTCGAATATCAAAACTCACTCGCTCACTCAATCTCTACGATAATGACAAAAGACAATACATAAAAAAGCGAGAACAGACACTACAGACACAACAGACATGTTCTGCCTCATGTTTCTGGATTCACTCCCTCCTCTGGTGATTTACATCTTTTCCAGATCCAGCCTCCATTTTTCTACAAGATTGATTTGATTTATATTCTCTATCTAAAAAATCGACAGTCGACATTATTATTATTATTATTACCATACAGTTTTTTCGTATTCCTTTGTTATTCTTTCAACTTGAGCATCCCTGCAGACAAAAAAATAAAGGGGAGAAAGAGAGAGCTTTACGACTTTTGTCCTCGAAACAACCCTACAAAACATCTGCTGTGTGATCCGTGAATTGATGTTTCTACATTCTACATCATCCCTGTATATGTACAAACCTCTGTATAACAGAGAGGAGAATTCACTTACTGATTTCCAATCCGATTCCAGCTCTGGGTTCGACTTGGATTCGGATTTACATTTACATACAGAAGTTAGCGTGACAGGCTAACCGCCCAACACAGCCACAAAGTTTTTCCAAAAGCCCGTCGACTACATATAGCGAAGAAAGGGGAGGC
>JAQIVE010006349.1:0-11641 GCA_034698285.1 Sminthurinus bimaculatus | reverse complement strand
AAATGGATATCAATGAATTTAGTGTAGCATGTAAATTGATAACAATGAAATTACGGGGATTTGAAATTCCACCAACTCTACCGCCAGCTCTACGTTTATTGATAGCTACAGGAAGTACTACTGGTACACCTTTAATGTCACCTTCAGGTTCCTTGAGTGGGATTGCAAGTAGTCCTACAGGCTCATTAGTTGGGGCTTCTGTAATTCCTCCATCAAGTGGTCACTCAACGCCACCTCAAGTTCCAAAAGCTGAAGATCCCTGGGCCATCACACCACAGGAAAGGGCTCGTCATCAAGATCAGTTTAAAAGTTTAGGCCCAGTAGGAGGTTTTGTTACGGGAGAGCAAGTAAAGGGTTTAATGGTACAGTCACAATTACCCCCTCAAATACTTGGAATAATTTGGAATTTATCAGATGTCAATTGTGATGGCAAAATGGATATCAATGAGTTTAGTGTGGCTTGTAAATTGATAACAATGAAACTTCGGGGATTCGAAATCCCTGCAACTTTACCTCCAGTTTTAAAGGCAGTCTTAACTCCAGCTACAAGTGCTTCTTCCACACCTATCCTCCTTTCCCCATCAAGTGGTGGCCCAAGTTTTGAAGACAAAAGAAAAGAAAATTATGACAAGGGTCAAGCTGAACTTGATAGACGTCGAAAACTTCTCCAAGATTTACAAAACAGAGAAAGAGAGGAACGGGAAAGAAAAGAGCGAGAGGAACATGAAAAAAGAGAAAAAATTCGCTTGGAAATGGAAAGGAAGAAACAGGAAGAGCTAGAAATGAAACTTGCCATGCAAAGAGAAATGGAGGAAAGGAAAATGGAAGAAATGAGAAAGTCTGAAGAAATGAAAGAAAATGCTAGAAAGGAAATGGAAAGACAGAGGATGCAAGAGATGCAAGAAACTAAAAGAAGTGAACTATTACAGAGAAGAATGAAAGAACAAGAAAATTTATTAAAATTAAAAGCAGATAATACTAATATAGGACTAGAATTACAAGGGCTAACTGATAAAGTTCGGGAACTTGGGTTGAAAATTACGGAAACAAGAGTTGGAGTTTCGTAAGTCAAACACCAATAATGATTAATGATTTAATCCATTTCAAATCTCAATATAAAATAGGTTTACATATATCACTAAAACAATGATATTATTACACTTTTGCCAAAAGACTGTTTTTTTCACATTTAAAAATTACATTTTTTCAAATTTTTAGGGGTGTCAAATCAGAAATCGATGGGATGAGAAATAAAAGGGACGAGTACATTGCAGAAGTTACTGCGTTAAAAGTTAAACTAAAAGAACAAAATGCTCGTGTACTTGCTGCTGAAAGGGAAAAAGCTAGATTGGACAAATTACTAGTTGAAAAAGAAGTTCGTGGTATAAATTTAAAACAATTGAGAGAAAAGCTTACGACAATGAAAGACGAGGTGAATATTTTTATTTTTATTTTATTTTCTGATAATTTTTTAATTATTAAAATATTGTTTGTATGTACGTACAAATTCTGTTTTATCCTATAATGCATATAACGTATTATTTGTCCATGTATTTATTTAATATAGCTCGCAAAAAAACAATCAGACAGTGAATTGGCAACTGAAGAACTGACGGAATTGAAAGCTACTCTATCAGTATTGATTGAAAGTTGTAAGTCTGTATATGAAGACTATAAAGAGAAAAGGGATAAAATCATTTCAATGCGGAAGAAACATCACCAAGAATTTGACTATAATGCCGCATGGTCAACTAGTGGTCCTCCTGAAGTTCCAACCTTTGATCAAACTCCGGTATACTACTTAGCCCTGTATGATTTTGAATCCCGTAATCCTGACGAACTTTCATTTATTGCCGGAGAAATCATACAAAAAAATCCAGATGTACTCCCCGATCCTGGTTGGCTTTCTGGTATTCTTGACGGTCGTTCAGGTGAGCAGAAAAACATATACATTTTAGTGTCATTACAAACACTAACCTGTGATGATTACTACGTTCAACATTCTTCAATCAATTTTTATTTCATATTCTGTATTTATTTATTTTATTTTGTTATAGGTTTATTCCCAGAATCATTTGTCCAAGAATATGATCCAAATCAAGTTGGTGTTGCTGACACCACGACCACTGAAGTTCAAGAAGCAATAATACCTGCAGAAGTACTACCGGCAGAAGAAGACAATTACTATGTGGCATCTTATCCTTATGAGTCGACTGAACCTGGTGACTTAGCATTCCAAGTAGGAGAGACAGTTTTAGTTACTCAAGCAGAGGGTGAATGGTGGACGGGCTCAATTCCTGGCACCGGTATGTTTATTATTTTACTTAGTAACCCATACCATTTTTTTGCATTATAAATTTATAATACATTATACTTTAACCATGCATTTTGATTCCTTCGTTACTATATTTACGTGTCAATTCTAATGTTTTTCATTATAAAAATTCTTTGAATTCCTGGCACAGATCGGTCCGGGATGTTCCCCGGAAGTTATGTCTCAAAAGTCGATGCTTCCGCACTACATTCCGAAGATGTTAATATCAATACGATTCCCAATACCAACTCTATTACTGATACGCCTTACCATGACGATGTTGACAAGGCGGGTGACAATATCGTTGGTGAACAAAGTAAAAATGAACTAGAGCCGTTTGAAGAGGCTGAAATCAAGAGAGAAATGAGTGAAATCACAAACCAAACAGTCATTCTAAAATCACCCAAACCGGTTAAAACTGGAAAAAGATATGACATTGCAACGGTGCTAGCCAATTATCAACCATCAAGTAGTGCCCCCGGACAACTTACTTTAACTCGTGGAATGCTAGTTACAGTTCGCAAGGTATACGATTAGTTTTACTTATTTTAGTTTCATTGTTTATTGGTTTGTAGCTACATTTATAAAAATTAAAAATCATGTATCAATTTGCTGCGAGCAGGCGAGCTCTGCTTTTGCGGGATTCGCCCGCAAAATAAAATTTTAAAAACTAAGGGCTCTTTTCTGGTAAATATCTAATCGTAAGAAAAATGGTGAAAAAATTTGGACGGACGAAGCCCGCAAAAGCAAAATTCTGCTTTTGGAAGCCGTGCAGAAAATCGATGCATGATAAGAATTATGTCAAAGAACGTATTTAAACTTTAAGCATACACTTGCTGTTGTATTATAATACAATATTATTGTCGTTTTTGAAATCAGAAATCAAGTTCAGGATGGTGGGAAGGTGAATTACAAGCAAAAGGAAAAAAGAGAGAAATCGGTTAGAATTGTTTTTTACAGTTTTTGCACACTTTGTTTACTTCATTCATGTGTAACAATCACGTTGGCATAATATGTCGTTTTAGTGTACGGAGGAACTTCAAATTACATTTTTTAGTAATTGATTGTTGTTTACACTTGGTGAAATTTTACAGGATGGTTCCCCGGTAGTTATGTAAAAGTATTGGGGCCTGGTGGTAGTAGCAGTCGAGGAGGAAGCTCCAGAACAACGCCTATCCCATTTGATGACGATTATAAAATGCCTGATGATTCTGCTCCTGTTTTTTATGAAAATAATGAAGGTAGTGAGCAACAGCAATCAAGAAGTAATTCAGCTGCGGGTGGAATCTCCACCAGTGAACAAGTAATAGCACTGTTTCCGTACACTGCGCAAAATAGTGACGAACTCAGTTTTAGCAAAGACGATGTCATTACAGTCATTAGTAAAGGTAAGTCGTATTCATATCGCACATAACTCATGACTCCTTTAATACTTTACATATTGGACATGAACTTTGAGTATTTTAATAGATAAAAGATACTATGTGACCAAAGTATGTAATATAACCATTAACCAATGTATTGTATTTTTTTGTTTATCATCACTTTTACAATAGATGAACCGGATTGGTATCGAGGGAAATTAGGGACGTCTATCGGGTTATTTCCTACAAACTACGTTACAACTTTACAATGTAAGGAACCCTAAAAACAATTCAAATGTATTTATTTGCTTTTGTAATAATTATTAATGTGTTTCTATATACATGTATAATATTACATCTGTCCTAATGTTATGTATATCTAGAATTCCTAGCAATCAACGACGTTGTTGTCTCTTTGTCTCTCTTCTCTCTGTGTTCATACGGAGCATTATTGAAGATGCTATGAATAATAAGAATAATACTACAATATAATAATAAAAAAAATCTCACCTATTAGTCACAATTCCAAACAAAACAGAATAATAATGCTATATACATACGTATATTATGTATATAGTATAATATATAGTAGAACAAATGCGTCGATGCAAATTAGTACTTGAATCTCATTATGTGCATATGCTATATTACAATAATAACTTTAGGTATTAAGCCCGAAAAAATAAAATATTGTACACAACAATCATTAAAGATTGAATAAATCAATAATAGTTGGACATGAAATTGCAAAAAAATTGATATTCCTGTGTAATATATAATATGCATAGCATTTTTATGTTACTCCTATTACTATTAGGTGAGGTTTTTTTTTAAGTTTTTTTCTTTTTCTCAATTTTTTATAGTCTCATTCTCTACTTCTTCTTGGGTTCTATTTCTTCTCTTTATGTTTTATCTGCACACTTCTATTTCTTGCTTTTATTCACAACCTCACCTATAAATTCTTTGTACATAATATTTATTCTTCAAGTTGTTTCATTTTATCAGTCTCAATTCTTGTCATATTTATTGTCTTATTTTCCTATTATTGTACTTTCAACTTGGGCTTAAACTGTACATGCTGCAACAATTTTCATTAGTATGTACATTATTCCTTCTTGGCTATTTCACGTTTTTACATTCAAAATACCATTTAATTGTGGAAATTTTTCATGATTGTCTTTCGCAAATTTAGGGACCATTGGACACCCTTTTCTATCATAGTTTTTGAACTTTCTTCTCATATCTTTTGACACATTATCAGTTACAATTGACAGACTTGAATCCATGTATCCATGTATTGTGTATAGTGTATACTGACATTCACCTCATAATATGCAATGTTCAAAAACGGATTTTGTACCCTAAAAGCACTTAGTGTTATGTTTTCCTATGTATGATTTATTGAATGTAGCCGAGCAAGAAGACTTCCACCAACACCACCAAAACAATTATGGTCACAATTTTCATTCCCAACAAATCATTCCTCAAAATCAGCCACAATACCCACCAAGCCCAGAACCAGTGCCTGTATTTATTGAAACGATGGGACCGGAAGCAACAAAACGACAAGAGGCAATTAAGGAACTTTTAGCTACAGAAGAAACGTATATCGAGGACATGCTCATCGTCAAAGAGGTGAATTTGTTTTGATACATTTTGTGTGTTTATTTATTTTTTGTCTTGGAATTGTAGAATAAATTCTCACTTTCCCTTAAATGCCTTTTTTCTCGTATGATTTCAATGCAGTGTTTTATAACGCCCTTTCAACAATCTCAATTCCTGAGTCGTGAAGAACTGAATACCATATTTGTAAATTGGGATCATTTGATTGAAAGCAGTAAACGACTTCTTTCATCGTTCAAAATCAGATGGAGAAATTTCGGACGTCTCCAAATTGTCGGCGATCTGATTTCAGCACACATTCCGTCAATGCAAATTTATATTCGATTCTGCAGTTGTAGTCATAAAGGAGCAGCTTTATTACAGTCAAAATTAAGTAATAGTGCTTTTGCAAAACATGTTCAGAAATTAAATTCGAATCCAAAAACTCAGAATCTTCCTCTGTCATCGTGGTTGTTGAAGCCAATGCAAAGGGTTACAAAATATCCTCTATTAATTAACAAAATCCTTTCAAATACATCTCAAGATCATCCAGATAGACGGGGGATAGGTAATCATTCATTTTTTTATTTCTCTCTTTATGGTTCAGGTCACATATTGTTTTATGCATTTGTAAGCAGTATAAAGTATAAAATGCGCGTTGCGTATAACAATGAATTCACTCAAGTTAAACTTTTGTAACATGTATATTTTAGAGGAAGCAATGGCAAAGGCTCAAGAGTTGTGTAATCAGGTGAGCAGTGATGCCTAGTTTTCATTTGTCACCATTCTGTTTTTTTAGGTCTAATTAAATGGAACCTGTAATAAAAAGTAACATTTAATCGCCTTTTTGACAGGTTAATGAAGGGGTTAGGGAGACTGAAAATTCCGAGAGATTAGAGTGGCTGCAGCAAAATGTCATATTTGACGACGAGAATGAACGAATTGTTTTTAATTCGCTAACAAACTGTATTGGACCACGAAAAATTCTTCACCAGGGCCACTTACGAAAGTGTAAAAGTGGCAAAGAACTATTTGGTTTCCTCTTCACTGACTTCCTCCTTTTAACTGCCCCCACAAAATCAATCGGCCAAATTAATTTTAGTGAAAGTAACTCCAGTGTCAAATTTAAAATTTATCGGAAACCAATCTTCTTAAATGAACTTCTGTTAAATGAGCTGGAAGATACCCAGTTTACAATCGACGAAATGCTCCTGGCTACTGAAAAAATACCCGAAAAAACCCTTTGGCTAAAGAAAATTAAAGAAGGAAAGAAGTCCTATGAAAAGATTGAGAAACAATTCAAAAGTAAACAAAAATCAAGTAAGAAAAAACTTTCATCATTTCTTTGTACTTTTTCATTTGTTTTATTAGTAAATTCTTTAACATGTTATGTAGTATGTGTATTTTTTAATCGAAATTTACGCCGAGGAATGCTATTCATTGTATTGGACATTTTACCGTGCAATGTGCAGTATTATTCAATGGATTTAAAAATCACTGATGAATTTTGATGTTTTGTAGCTAAAACAGGGAAAAGTATGACCCTAATAATGTACATGTATAGGTATATATATCAGATTGTATACCAACTAGGAACGTTGAATAGAAAGAGTTTTCATTTGAGTATAATAATCAGTAATCAGGGTAAATGAAGTTTTTAGAGAAGCTACTTTATGTGTGAAAATATTCGTTTCTTTAAACACCAGGAGGTACATTTTGCGGTCGACTGCTAGTTGTGGTTGTTGAGGGTCTGAATCTACAAAACACTAATGGTGAGCTCATGATACATGCATGCAGCACATATTTAATGAGTTTGAAAGTAAGGTAGTTGGAAAGTGTATTATTGTAGTTTTCTTCGCATGATTGCACGTGCTTCGTTTCACTTTTAATTTCACCTAATTTCCCTAATTTTCTGTATACACCCTAAAAAGCTTAGAAGTGTGAGTACATAGTACAACACGGAAAGTCGTAATTTGATCGGGATTTACTGTAATATATACCTGATTTATATGTTTGACAGTATCCGTAATTGTATTGAAGTTTTTTGCAATTAATTAAATACATGTAACAGTAATGCTGTATTATTCCTAATAATTGAGGATGATTACTTGTCATCTTTTTAGTAGGATATATGCTAATCTACTAACAATAAATCTATTCATAATATATCATACCTCCATTTGTAGTTTTAATATCTATTTACAGATATTTTATAATCTTTAACAACAACCGCAGGCATCAATAGTTTTGTTTATTAGCGTTTAAAACGTCCAATTGCTCAAAATTCTCTAACTTTATGGCGGTTAAATAGTTTCTTTGTCCATCGAATGTATATGTAACATGTAACTAACAGTAGAATCTTTGAAGTTATTGTGAATATTGAACCCATGTAAATAAACACCGAAATCTTGTAGTTCAGCATGGCAAAGGAATGAGGGCTTGTGGTCGTCTGAGAGTAACTATTATTCAGGGCAACTCTCTTTATCATGGTAACTTTTTTATGAATTGAATTACTATGCGTCTTATTTTAAGCGTTTTCGATTGTCCACTGTATATTATATATATGTATGTCTCGCTCACGTGGGACATGTTCCTTCTCTCTCTTGTCAATGTCGGTATATTCTATGTTATACAATTTGGCTTAATATTTGGAACTTTACTAAATACTTAACTGCTCGCTTTCTCCTTTTACTTTCATGTACTTGGTATTTTAACATAATACTATATGCTATGTAGAAAGTTTTTAAAATTTTTAAAAGCTCTTTGTAAAATCCTGCAGCGCATTTAACTTTTTGCCATGCTGTAAATGTTAACAGTAGTATAAAATATTAAATTGTGTAAAACAGTCTTATGATGTTTAATCAATTTTATTTCCAAAAATAGGAAAAAATAATCCTCATCCCTATTGTGAAGTGAGCTTGGGAAGTGAAGTGAAGAGAACGCGTGTACTAAGGGACACTTTAAATCCAAAATGGAATGACTCCATGCAGTTCAGTGTTCGTGACTTGGTGGGTGACATTTTGTGCATTTCAATATATGATAAAGATTTATATTCTCCGAATGGTTTCATGGGTCGAACAGAAATTCGCATAGCAACAATACACGAGGAAATGAAGACCAGAAAGACTCCATGGACTCAAAAGTTCAAACTGCAGGAAATCGAAGGGGGCGAGGTTGTCGTGAAATTCCATTTGCAAGTTTTTAACGATTAATTAGAAAAAAATGTACTGAATATAAATATGTATGTACCTACCTACGTGTATGCATTAAAATGCACAGTGTAGGTTGTTTCCTTGCTCGTTTTTTATAGTTAATAGTTAGTATATAATGCGAACCTTTTGACTGTGTATTAATGTATACTTCTTGTTCTTCTATCTGCTGTTTTTTATTGTTATTTAGATGAGCACGAAAGTACATGAATTATCCTAAAGTAGTGTGGAATTACTGCTTAAACATTATATTATTTTCAATTGTGTTAGATATTTCCTATATTATTATTAGGTATCGTAATTCACGGGTATTTAATAAGAACACGTTGCACCACTTTTTCTAAAAGTGTTATTATATGTTATATGTATGTAAGTCCTACGCCTATTTCCAAGTCAGCTATGATACTGCTGTTATTGTTACCTGCCTAAAATGAGATATTATTAGCATTTACGAATTTTTATTCTACCCCCATTTAATGAGTAAATAAACAGTATTATTGCATTTTACTACATATTTACAATGCACATGTTTGTAATCAGTATAAGAAGTAAGTTAAATTATGGAAAAAATTGATATTATTGCTTCTACATTCTCTAGCTATTGAAACTTTAAGATAAAGAAGGTCACTATCTCGTTGACTTGAAAGCTACAAAATTGGAACATATTTCGAGAAAAATGTTAAAGACATAATATTATACTGCATGTGTTTTCATTTATTTATTGAAAAAACATTCTTGATCAATAAAAAATATACCATTCCAAAACCTAATTAAAGATGATTGTGTATCGAATGAGCATTGATTGTTTCATTGTAATTTATAATGCGTTTAATCACTGAAAAATGTCTGTGTATGAAAGTGAAACTACTGCCCTCACACTTCAATTTTATTGAGCTGTGTTCAAAAGTTTATTTGCTGTATTACTAAAATGGGTTTACATGCGTGCATTTAACATTCACAGACCATACACGGTTATGCAAGGAAATTGTGTTTCCTAAATATACATGCATACATTGCTCCTGTAATTGGTCATGTAATATACGACATGTGACAAACTTTAGAAATTAAAGAGGGTGACTCTTATATACATACATAGAGTAAACGTCCAGCTAGGCTTAACTTACACATATACATAAACAGTTGAACGACAAAGCAATTAAGTATATATTGGATGCTTACACGCAAGTAAATAGACAGATTGATCAAAATGCATATGAAACGTTTTGTATTCTGTTTATGTACTATATCTACTGATACTTACATATATTGATGGTTCTCATTCCTGTAATACATCTATTATATATATTATACCCATAGTAAGTATATATATCTACAGTACATTAATCACAATGTATTGTAGTTTTTCCTCTATTTACTTCACATCATCATTATCATATATCCCTGGATGGGAGCGCCCAGGGCTTTACAACCTATGCAAAAAATAGTTATTGCTTCTCTACTCTGACTCTGCATGATGTAAGGGGATGAATTTCCATTGGGGAAAACGAAAGGGATTGGGACGAGAGCGAATACATACACAATACACAGACACATACAACATACATACTCTTTACTCTTGTGCTCTTGTAAATCTTTTGTGGAATGCGCTTTTAAATCACATTGTTTCAATGTGATATCTATACCAGACATGACGATGGATCATACCTGCACATAAGGTGTAAATATATTATACCTAGATATACATGTGGACGCTTTTGAAAAGTAAGGTCACTTGCACATGTACGCATACATATATCTAAATAAGTTGTATATTTACCTATACGTATAATGTTACAATACAGCCTCTATGTTAAATATTTGCAATGAGTGTAGTATGTATACTGAAAATAATACAGTACGCAGAAATGAGTAGATTTAAGCCTTAGATTGTACGATTTTGTATTTTATGCCATACATTTTCATATTTTTGTTGAAAATAATTTAATATTTATTTGAGATCGACAAAATGAAACAGAGGAACTCTGGAATATGTAGATCAAACTCCTTAGGTCTGCTCCTCTACTTCAGACGGTTAAAGTTTGGAAGGCAAACTGGGTAATTTGACATTTTGCATCTTTATTTTGTACACACACTGTATCTGTAATCTGTACATGGCAAAAATGTACCAGCAGAGCGTGACATAATACTATAATAAAAAACCAACCACAACCAAGAAGAAGACGAA
Organism: Sminthurinus bimaculatus; assembly: GCA_034698285.1. Lineage (NCBI taxonomy): Eukaryota > Metazoa > Arthropoda > Collembola > Symphypleona > Katiannidae > Sminthurinus > Sminthurinus bimaculatus. Next base: position 967 of record JAQIVE010006349.1, on the reverse strand, counting down.
TACGGATACTTTAGTACAGACTACATACAGACGTAACGTATTATAGAATACACACGGTTATCTATGTGTATTATACATTAACAGGCTCATGTACATACATGCACATACATAATATGCAATATGCACAATACACGCTGGTGGATTTCGTATGTATGCATAGATACACTTACTCTTTGTTTATTATAAAATGCACAAAAAACGACACGTTGTAAAGGTAGTATATTACCATTAGGGGAAACTACCTACAGTACTTGGCTAGTTATTAGAATACGTACATACTACGTACATATGTGCTGCATAAAATATGCATACTACACGGCTTCCATAAAAGGGAGAGATTTGGCAGTCTCTTTTCCTCTCTCCTTCATAATTTAAACGAATACTACTAACTACAATACGTAGTGTATGTAAGGGGTGAAAAAGAGATGCAGATTTATATATGTGTCCATATAAATATGTATGGATATTCCATATAGACAGGTATGTGTAGTTTTTAGATGCAGCAGGAAAAATCTCCTACATCCACAATCCATCCAAAAGAATGCACGTAACTACATTATTATTGTACAGTGTACAGGTATTTTGACATAACATCATCCCCCTCGTAACAAAATTTATATGTATTATAGTTTTAGTGACGCTATACACAGGAGAATACGTTTATAGGTGATACAACTACATAATACATAATATACGTATTCAATCTATTTTTTCCGTTTACCTTTTCGACCATTTTTATATATACATATTTACATACCCCTGTTTACAATAATTATACACATACTTAATTCAGAGGTAGATATATCAAAGTTAAAACTAACACAAAACATCTACATTTCTGTACATATTTGCACACAGCAAACTTTAGGATTGTCTCATTTTGTACAGTATTTTGTATAGGCGGAGATGGAAAGATTATACGCACAGCAACAAGACCAAAACCAAAACACCAACTACAGATATAGGC
>JAQIVE010006348.1:0-11641 GCA_034698285.1 Sminthurinus bimaculatus | reverse complement strand
ACTTTCTGTGTTTGAATTTTTTAAACCCAAAGGGTTTTTTCCAAAATTTTCATTGGCCAACTTTAGATGGTCCTTAACATTTGATCCCCAACTCCTCGTTTTCATTTTGTTTTGTCCTGCTCTCTCTCTCTCTATCGTCTCCCTTTTCTCTCGTCTTCGCCTTCGCTTTCGCCTTCGTCTTTTGGTCTTCTCTCTTCTTCCATCTTGAAGAGTGTTGAATTTCTTTTTCGTCTTTTTACTCGGCATCCTTATGATTTTTTGAAAAAATTCAAAAGAGAACTTTCATCTCGTCTTTGAATTTCAAATGGTCACACATCTCACATCTTACTATCAAAGATGACATGTCATGTCATACTATACATACGTAGGATAATATGGAATTTTAGTGCTGTAATTATGTTCCTCAACATCTTCAACTGTCGCTTGTCGTGGAGAAGCCAGATTCCATGTATTATGCATGTATTATGTATTGTACTTGTAATTTTACCTTGGATTTGAAGTTATTGTACATTTTGTACATAATAATATTGTAAAAGAATGCTCAGGAAGGAAACGGAGGTTGAGATTATGATGTGTATGTGCAGTGAAGCAACTTCAATTAGCTCACATTTCATTTCATTTTCATCTTTCATCCGACTCTTGGGAAATATCAGTACAAGTCTGTCCATTTGTCTAGCAATTGTAGACAAGTTTTCAAAAATGGGAATAGCTACCATTTTGAACTTTTTCTCTCGTACTTGAATTTTGAGCGGCGTCAAAATTCAGCAAAAATTATTGAAAGAAAAAGCTCAAGAGGAAAAATGCTCCACTCATTTTTTCGTTTTGTCACCGTTTTATTGCGTATTTTATTACGAATTTTAGAAGGATGATGGCTCAATTATTTTAAAATCAATTTTTTCGTTCATAAATGCATCATATCATTAGCATTACCATTAGTTTCAACTTTACCGATGTAACTTAATTTACATTTGGATTTCAAGTCAAGGGGAGAAATGTGAAACAAGTCGAAAAAGATGATTGTAAAATGCGGATTAAAAGGGACTCTTTGCTCTTTGCTATTATGAAACATGTTTAAAACTTGTGTGTGTGCGTGTGTGTGTGCATATAAATACAATAAAGAGCAAAGAGTATAAAGACCAAGATGATGACAGTGATAATGGTGATGATGATGTTGATGCTGATGATAATATATATAAGTGAAAAGGGCACCTTTGCGCCTTTGCCATTGCATTTTGTATGTGTATCTATGTATGTTTTTGGCTTTGGTTTAAGGGTTCGTTTCGGATTCGGCTTTAGCTCGGGGTGAATAGTCAGTCTGGGGCCAATTTGTCAAATGTTGAAACGTTGACGAGCCTACAAAAGATTTATGGAGTCGCTCTCTCTCTCTCTCTCTCTCTCTCTCTCTTTCTCTCGCTCTCTCATTTCATTCTTCCTCCTTGCCGACTTAAATACTCTCCCTTTGCAACTATATTAAATCCATATGCAGACCATGCAGTTAATAAACACGAGGGATAAGTACTTATGTATGTACGCAGGATACTCCGTACTTTGTATCACCATATTATCAAATGTACTATATTATTATCTATCTACATCATGAAATATAATCACATATTATCATACACACACATACAGCAGACTTCTAGTTGTAGATACTGCTGGACAACTTATTTACTTAAAATTTATTATCCAGCACTCTTGCTCTTGTTGTCAGCTTGTCCAACACCATGTACTAATATAAATCATAAATCATTCCAAGTTTTAGCCCATTTTTTACACAATCTTTGCAGATTTTTTACGGACCAAGGTAGTATTAATTTAAATGTTTAAATAAAAACTAGTAAAATTGATTTTACTAGTTTTCGATTCACTGTAATGATTTTAATTTCTGTAACAAAAGGTTAAATGTTGAGATTGACGTCAAGAGTACATGAGTATACATACTATACATACGGTGATGAAACCCGTTTGAAATTGAACGTTAATTTTAATTTCAACTACAGAAAGTTACAACAGTAATTTCAAAAAAGGAACCATAATATGTACATACATAATAATATACAAAAAAGAGCTAGTTGATATAGAGTCAATGACTTTTCCTGATTTTCCAGATAACATTAATAATATTCTCCAGCTCCAAAAGTTAAGGAATCAAACCAAACTGACGTTTGACGTTTGTCTCCACCTTTTAATTGTCCAGAGGATTTTAATTATCGAGGCATGTCATTTTCAATTCATCCATAGTCCAGTTCTTATTGTTCATTGTATGAGTCTTTGTACATTGTACATGTACAGATTGATGCCATTAAGTATAAATTTTACTTTTGATATATATTTTAAGTATTAACAGCACCTTTATTTGTTTTTTCTCCCACACATATCCCTATATTATAATACACGGTATAATATTATAGTATGCTCTGATATATAATTTATATTATTTATATATGTACAGTAAAAATTGAAGAGGGTTTTTGGTATGATTTACATTTGGCTGCGAGTGGTATCTTCCCAATGAAAAGGAGAAGGAACGAGAGGCAAAAGGAAAAAAAGGTATTGTACATACATAATTTGATATGTATTTTGTGTACTTCATGTGTATATGTTTATCAGTTGGAGGTGCCCTCATCACACACATTAAATAATGCATAATAGATAAAATGCATACATATAATATAATACACTTTTCGAGAGGATATTTTTTGGTGCCGTTGTCATCCCTGTCTCTCAGCTAGCTTTGGCTTTGGCTTTAGGTTTAGGTTTAGATTTGTTGGCTGGTTCATTTTCGTTGGTTGGTTGGCTGGCTGCTTTCATTTTCTTGATTTTAGGGACGGCCCCTTCAAAGTTCCAGACTCAATCCACAAAATCTGGCCCTCCTATAAAATACAAGTATAGATATTGTATATTGTATATGCTGCTCATCATCATACATGATACACTACATAGACGGTTTGCTCTCCCCGTCGAAGGCTCCCATAGGTACTTATGTATGTATGTATGTATGTACATTGTGCATCTGCATGCATCCACTTTGGCTTTGGTCCCCTCTGATTTGATTCCATATGCTGTTGTGTATGTATATGTATGCACTTGGATACACTGTTTGTCACTCCACCACCACCACCAACGTCCTCATCCTCAACACTATTACCATTGACTATACTATATGTATGCATGTATGTATGTAGGGTAGGAAGGACTAAAGGACTTTTTTTCATCATGATGATGGTGATGATGGGTGATGATGGAAAAAGCAAAAATCAACCGAGGGATTAAAACTTTCTCAGTATACTAACTGGACCCTTGGCCTCCACTTTGTGCCTACTCCTGCTACCCATATCCTATTTTACAACTAACATTCATTCAAGTCCGTGTCCTTCAGCAGTCAGGGTGTAGGTGGAACAAATTAAATTTATTTAATTATTACTTCTTTAAAATTAAATTCGCCGTTTCTCCAATTTTTACTGCTGTGACCAGTGCAGTGTTTTAAATTGTTGGTTTGCTCAAGTTGGACGCCGCTCACTTGTTAGTTCAATTTGCAAGTGCTGTGTTAAAAAACAAGCTTTTGGATTTTTTGCAAGTTTATGCAGTTTGTTGTTCGCTATAGTGACGTTGTGAGACTTAACCTGTCAAACATACAGGGAACCACACTGTCTGTTTCTGTGATGAGACTCGCTGGACTTGCAGATCTGTTAAGCTGAGCATTAGAAGCAACCCAAAAAGTGAGGAGAAAAGAGCTGGCGGCGTTTAAGTCCTCGATTTTTAAGCAGTTTGAACATTGAACATTGGGCATACAAGTTACGAGTTTCAGTGATGACTATGCTTGGTTTTGAAAAAGTGAAATGAAGAGTAAGGCAAGAAAATTGACATTAATATTTGCCTTGACTTTGTGAGACAAGGAAAAGTTAACTAATGATACTTACCAGAGAAAAGCCGCGGTGCAGCTGATAATTTTGTTCTTTATCCTGTGTCGTCTATTGTTGTTGGATTTTGCCCGAAAATTTGGAAATTTCCAAAACGTTTCGTGTCCAGTGTTGTTCCGAACTGAGGTTGACCTTTGTCCTTTGGGTTTTAAGAATAAACAATCATTTTTTCAAACATGGATCTGCGACTGTCCGTCGGGAAAATTAGTCAGAGTTCAAGTAAGTTTTCTCTTTCATTTTTCTCATTCTTCGATAACAATTGAGTTATGTTTGCGCAGGCCTTTTTTTATAATGGAAAAGTACAAAAATAACGAGTCTCGTTTTCTGTAGACTTCTTGATAACTTAAACAGATTTACAAAATTTGCAGATAGACCTCCAACATGCGTTTCAAAGGACTATTCATTTTCTTCATATTTGCATAGCATAGTATTTAAATGAGTTTGCGAAAGAATTTGATCATTAATTATGCTGAAATTTTCGTTGACTAAAAAGTTTTGATTTGATACCAAAATCCAGGGAAGTACCTAATACTGTAGAACCACAAAGAAATTGCCACAATTTTTTGCCATTTACCTCGTCTCACCACATGAATCGTCTTTTTTTTCTTTGTAATCTTTAAAATATTTTGACGCCGCTCAACATATTTGGTGTTATATTGTGATGCACATAAAAGAATAGATTCTTCAGTACCATTAATCCCATCATCACAACACATGTCATGAACGGCGTCAAATATTTTAAAGACTCCAAAGCAAGAATTCGATGGGTTAGGATGTGCTATGAGGTGAAATAATTGAGAAAAGTGCAATTTCTCGGAATTTCTTTCTGGTTCCATAGTATATTATAGTATGCATGTTTAGCTTTGGAGTAAAAGCTAGTAAATTCCAAATCAGCAGTTTTTCTCAGAGTCAATAACAACGTCATGCAGGAGTCAAAGCAAAATTACCCTGTATTACATACATCTTCACATCTTGGCTTATGCGCTCAGCTCTTTTTTCTCTCTCCATCTCTCTGTTTGTCCGAAAAAAAGAGAATATGACACGCAAGGTTATTTTGCTCCGGAGAAAATTCCCACACTTTCCAATCCGTCTGTCACTTAATTTACTAAACTTTAGCTTTATTTCCCTTAGTCGACTTGATGATGACGTGGATGACGGTTAAAACATACACCATATTGCACCGTTTAATCCTGCAAATGAGAATGAGAATGAGTGTCATCCTCATCCTCGTGATCACTTTCAACAACAAAATCCACATCCATGGGAATTCATTCTATAGTTGACTGTATTAACCAAGTCAGATGTATGCGTATCATGTACATTTTTACGTACATAATATGTGTAATACACACGGAGAATTTAGTTGGGATTGACAGGTAATTAAAATACAGGATTAGGAAACCAAACCAAATTACCCATCTCTCTCTCTCTCTCTGTCTCATCCCCCACAAACAAATAATAAATAAATACAATAAGTACACATTACACATAAACAGTTTATAAAGTACAGTTGAACTGGAGTTTGATGGTCAGATGGAGAATCGTTACGTGAGAAAAAATCCAGATAAAATGGCATATGGCACCGAATTTTCTCCCCACTATACATAACATATCTCCCGAGCATAAGCACATAGATAGCATAGCATAACATAGGATTGCATTACACATACATTGCATTGCATGTCTCAAAGTCTCATCGTGGATTTGAGTCCCTGCTCATGTTTGGTCCACCGCCGAAAGAGGCAGAAAAGTAAAGGCAAAACAAATGTGTAGTAAAAACAGGCACAAGTGACTTAAATCTTGTAGTCCTGGACTCGGAAGTCGGAAGCAATAATAATGATAGTGTTAGTGTTGTTGTGTTGATTTTGCCGATAAGAGTGAGATCAAAGAGCAAATGTCATGAATTTATATACAATTTTTAGAGAAAGGCCATAAACCATCAACTTTACTATGTATGTATGTATTATCATGATCAACAAGATCCGAGCCTCATCATTTATTTACAAAGACACGGACATGTTTATGGGAATTTTTACGGGGACAATATGTATGAATACACACATGCAATATAAACAATGGCAACTCATCGTCCGACTTGGAAAATAATAAATACATAAATATTGAGCATATGAATATTATGTATCAGAAGAGAATGAGAATGAGGAATGAGCCATCCGCGGTGGATGAAAAGGCTCATTTCCACTCGATTAGGCATGCAAACAGAAACAGAAGCAGAGGCAGGGGCAGGGAATGTGAATATGAGAAGGGCAAGAGAGTCAGTGAGCGATACAGAGCGAGGGAGTAAGCGAGCGACCAACTGACACCGAAATACCGGAACACAAGGGTGATCACTGTGATCAGCTCATCCCGATGCGATACGATGTGATGCGATGAGATGAGGGGAGAAAAAATTACACCCACGCTACACTGTACATACTTATTATGTATCAACTTTCTATACTCTACACTGTACGTACACAAATCCATACATATCTCATACATATTTAATTTAGTTGTTCCATTCATTTTTCCATTCCATTCTCTGTGTGTATTTCGTATTACGTACGCTGCGCCAGTGGAGATTCCCATTTAAATGAGGGATGATGATGATGATACATAAATATTGATGATGATGAGTCAAATTCGAATCCATGAGCATGGACATGGACAATCTGAAAATCTTTGCCCTCTCGACAATACACAAGTTTGAGTTTATTTTATTTCATTACATTACATTATATTGTATACTGATAAATACATAAAGGATACATTTGACTGTATGTATGTATGTATTATGTATACTTAGTTAATGACAGTATAATAAAGATGAGTTGGCTCTGGCTCTGGTTCTGGTTCTGGTTCTTCATCAGGATGTGATTCCCGTCATTGGGGATAAATAGCGTATTTATGGATCTCCATCTCCATCTCATGCTCATCATTCACTTCCGGTCCTGCATACACATACATACATACAGACATACATACATTATATAAGTATTCAATATGGATACATATCTATATACATGGATTGTCCAGGCGGAAGTGGAAACAGTGTATATGTACAATGTACATTGTACATGCAAAAGTTAAAACTCAACTTGATCCAGATGCCTGATCATTTTTGTCCATCGGCCATAATTCACTTTTCACGTGATACGGGATTCGAATGTGAAGAGAGCCGTGGAAAATTTACTTTAATATCACAGTATATTAATCGCAATTCCATGCAATGTAAAATGTATAACTATATATATAAAATGGCGGACAGGTAAAAAGGTGGAAAATATGTACATTATACATATTGCGGCAGAAATACAAAATATAAACAAAGTGTGAGGCTGGTTTGAGGCAGGAAAAAATCCATAAATCGGAAGTTGGTAATGAGAAAATCAATATAGAGGAGAATCAGGCAAGATTTTACCTGTAGGTAGGTACTGCATAAGTATATAGAGGGGATATTAATTATGTATTTTTTGTGGAGGGTCAGTTTAGCTGTGCCTACTTCATTTTCCTGCATTAAATACTTGGCGGATAACATTCATCACCACACGTCGTCATTTCATGGCATGTCACTCATCTTTGTTCCTCATTTTACTTTTTTTTTCTCTGTCGCTCTCTCTCTTATTTCTAGCAGTTTATGATGATGATTCTACTGTTGATGAGCCTTATTCCCTTTCCCTTTGAATGTTCTCTCCTTTCCTTCCCTTTGGATTTGTATATTGCATACACACTGATTTCTTCGCAATGTTCAAATTTTGAAAGGAAAACACTAAAAAACTATGGCTGGAAATATGTCATAGTTTGACGCCGTTTGCAATGTGTTGACCTGCGAGAAATTCATTACAACGTAAAGAATGAGGGCAGCGCTCCAATTTTGTCATTAACCGCAGCGTCTGTTGTTTTTTTGCTGATTTTAGGTCGGATTCTGTACGACATTCCCTGCAAAGTGTGTCAGGATCATTCCTCGGGGAAGCATTATGGGATTTTCGCCTGTGATGGCTGTGCCGGATTTTTCAAGGTAAAAATTACTCTAGTTTTAAAACTTTTTTAATATTCGGTCCATTTTACACCTTTTGATTAATCTTTAGAAGTAATCATGAATTTATTGATTGATTTAAATTCAGAGATCCATCCGGAGGAATCGGCAGTACGTGTGTCGAGCCAAGTCCGAGGGCTTGTGTATGGTGGACAAAACGCACCGGAATCAGTGTAGAGCCTGTCGCCTCAGGAAGTGCGTTGATGCTGGGATGAACAAAGATGGTACGTAAAATATCCTCATTATCGTCTTTATTGCTCGATAAAATAAATATATAGTGTTTTTTCATAAAATCGATCCATTTTGTGCGTCTTGAACTCTTTTCACCCTTAAAAATGCATTGAAAGTGCGCCTTGTGTTTTAGAACAAAATTGACGCCGTCTGTAATATTTCGTACAGGAAAAAGCGATCACATAGAGATAGTTGCTAATCTCACCTTCATTTTTGCAGTATTTAGTGCAACATGTCTTCTAGTTTCTAGTGGGACAACAACTTCTGATTTTGATCAATTTTTTTGAATTTCATTACAAAATTTTAATTTTTATCGTATTTTATCATGTTTTTTGCAGCGGTGCAACACGAGCGAGGACCTCGAAATGCCACTTTGCGTCGTCAAATGAGTCTTTATTTCAAGGACTCTTCCTCCTCCTCCACCCCCACTCATCGACTCCACCATGAGACGATGGACCAGAGACAAGTCCAAGTCCAGGTTTCTCCCATCCCCCGCAACTTCCTCCTGGACCCCGGCTCCAGCCCCACCTCCAGTCCCTCCTCAACCAGCGTCAACGTGATCAACAGCAACATTCATCATCCATCTGGAAATCTCCTCTTTAACCTGGGCACTCACTCCAGCGGGGACTTGTCCAGCGGCTCTTCTCCCTCCAAGCCAAACACAAACACCCAAAGCCAAAAGGTCAAGGCCCGGTCCAAGTTGAAAGCGAGTAAAACCAAGGCAAAGAGCAAGAGTAAAAGCAAAAGCCAGAGCCAGATCAAGGCAAACAATAATAATATCAACAACAACAACAATAATAATAACGACGAGGATGATACGAAAATCCACATAAAAAAGGAACGGTTGTCCAGCCATTTAGATTTGAGTCCAGGCTCCCGTTCTGGTTCCGGTTCCAGTTCCAATTCAAATTCCAATTCCAATGCTCGCTCAAATTCTTCGAGTCCGGTCGCTTCCCCCTTAACTTTAACGCAGTCTCGTTCACATTCCCGTTCGCCCTCACAATCACCGTCTCCGTCTTCTCTGGGCTTGCCGTTGTACTTGGGGTCGATATCGAGGAAAAGAGGCCACCGAAATGTTAGCGTGAGTCCTCCCGCCGCCTCCTCGTCCTTCCGTATCGACGCCCATGGTCCAAACGATAAAGCGGGAGAAAAACCGCGGAATTCTTCACCGTCCATCAGCACCACGACCACGACCAATCAACTTCAAAATCAGCACCAAAATCAACATCCATCCAACCCAAACCTTGCGGCGGCCTCGGCCATGAACGGACACCTGCATAGTCTCAATATTTATGGCCAGGGACTCTTTTGTCCACCGCTGGACTTGGTGGTCAGTCGGGCGGGATTGAATGGGACAAGCCATGGACAGAACCAGGGTCAGGGTCAAAATCAGAATCAAAGCCAGGCGATGAGTCAAGCACAGGGACAAAGTCCTCATGGCCATGGACATCTTCACTCCTTGGCCCATTCCCAGTCACCGGTGACCTCGATGGACTCGATGCTGTTGCGACCACCTGCACTCACTCATCCCCTCTTTTGCCTCCCACCTCTTAAGGTAATGATTAAATTTTAGTGATAACTTTATTCCAAGCCAGGCCCTTCAGGTTCTGTATTACTGGTGGGCGCTCACAAGACGACTTGATTTTGTGAGCGGCGTCGAACTTTGACGACATTAAATATTGAATTTTTTCTTGAATTTGCAGTACGGTTGGCAGGAAATGTTGCAGCTACATCAGCAACAGCAAAACCAGCAGAGTCACTCGCTTTTGTCCACGAGTCCCAACCTCAGCCCGCCGACTTCCTCCAATCTGTTCAATGGACTTGGCCTCTCCCCCATGAATATGAACATGAACATGCACATGAATATGAACTTTATGAATCTCAACATGATGTCGAATTTCCGGCGGGAGACCCTGTACGAATCCGCGGCTCAGCTTCTTTACCACCTCGTCAAGTGGGCCAAGAGCGTGCCGGCCTTTGTGAGCCTCCCGCCCCGCGACCAATTCGCCCTCCTCGAGGAGAGCTGGCGGGAACTGTTTGTCCTCGGCGCGAGTCAGTTCAACTTGCCCCTGGAGATCGAGGGCCATGGATCCAGCCTCCTTCCCAATTCCGATAGTGATGGCGACAATTCCAATTCTCCAGGTAAAAAAAATTAAATTTTCCTATACAGTATACAGTCTTATGCAAACAATGAAGGGGAAATGGGAAAGAGAGCCAGAATTTTATAGTTTTTTATGTTTTGACGATACAGGTGGGGAATCTGAGAGGTTGAAATCAAAGTCACGGCGGCAGGAGGAAATGCTCAAGGAGATCAAGTTGTGCGGGGAGGCGATTGAAAAGTTCCGGGCCGTAAACTTGGATCCCACCGAATTTGCTTGCTTGCGGGCCATAATTTTGTTCAAGACGGCGGGTGATGGGAGCAGTCTGGACTTGAAGGAGAGTCGATTCATCTCGGCCCTGCAGGACCAGGCTCAGCTGACGCTGAACAAGTACATCAGCATCAGCTACCCCAGTCAGCCCATGAGGTTTGGGAAGCTGTTGCTTCTGCTCCCCCTCCTCAAGTCCGTCAAGGCGTCCACGATCGAGGAGCTCTTCTTTAGAAAGACGATTGGACAAATCCCCATCGACAAACTCATTTGTGATATGTACAAGTCCGACTTGAAGCCAGACTCCCTCCTTTGACCACCATCTTGACCTGGACCAATAAGCCAAGTTGTCCATTGTCTATGTATACGAGTTGAAGTTGACCTGTGACTTTTTTGTTTTAAGATCATACACTTTTTTCTAATTTCTCGTATGTAACTAAAGGCAGTACTTAAATCTTTATAACTTATACTCAAGCACCAGCTTTATCACGTTGAGTAGTTTAGAATTGTAAAATATTGGCACATTTTGAAGTTGTGGTTAAAGATAAGAAAAAGGCAACCAATGCAAAAACAAATGCAAATAAATGCTCATAAAATAACATACTGTTTACTATTGAATTTAAAGAACGAATACTATCATTATTATTTGTAGTTGTTTTGTTTCTAGATTTTTTAAAAAATATCCCAGTTTTAAACGCTCAGTTTACGCCCGTGCATTTATTTGTATCGCCATCATAGTTTGATTTAGTTTTAAAGTAGAGAATCCCTGTTTAAAATACAACCTTGTTTTTATTTATTTAACTGGTGTAAGTACATAGTATTACTTTTATTGCTACTTAATAATTATATTAGGTACTTGAGCTCATTCACACTTAAATTTTGTTTAAAGTTATCAATTAATGTAAGTATTTTATATGATAGAAGAATGAGGGGGCAAAAAAAACGACCAAAGGTCAAAGCCATCTTTAACTGTACCCGACTTAAAAGTACTCACGCACATAAATACACATGTACCGTATATTCTCGAATAGTGCGACACCCGGCCCATCAGTAAGCATTTCGATGCGCGTGCATATACCACTAAG
>JAQIVE010006347.1:0-11642 GCA_034698285.1 Sminthurinus bimaculatus | reverse complement strand
CACGGAAATGTATTTCCGTGTGCATTGCACATTGTTTTAATACTTAAATTCAAAATAACATAAATCAAGATCTTTTATGACTTATGACGCATTTAACGAACATATTTTTCGAGCATCATCTTTTTTATCCTGTCACTCACTGTCCAGTTTCCAGTTCAAAGGCTTTTTAAATAGTCTATCCGATAGGAAAAATTGTAGCAAAAAAATATTTCTCCGGGGGATTCAAATCCTTTTCGTCAAAACTGGGGGAATAGCTGCATATGTACTTATGCATGTACGTAATTAGAAGGAGTTTGCAAATAACTGTCGGTTTTCAAGAGGAGACTTTATGCATGGATAATTATATAATATATTTGTACTCATTGTCAGACGAATGTCCAGTGCAATACTGTATATGCAATTCACTATAGTAAAGCTATGTATAAGCTATTATTCCACAGCGTCACTCAACTCCACTCAAGGCTACTTCCAAAATTAGGTATTAAAATAATGCAGCATGTATACTGTGTAGTACCCATTATTCATAATGTCCACGAGTTTTATATAAAATACCATGATAGTATGTATGTACAGAGCATTTTGTCTATATATGTAATAAACCCAGAGTACACATGTAACCATAAGTACATATTATGTAAAAATAGTATCTATTAGATAACAAAATAGAAGCAAAAAAATCAGCGACCTTGTTGAATTTACTTGCTGTGTATATTTATTATGTGTAAAACCCATCTAATGGCTTGGCTTTCAAGGCCCAGTAAAAAGTGAGTGAGAAACAGAGAGTCGCTGCATTTTCGCCAGTTAACAATCCTGGATTTTCTCTGTGTTTTGTAAAATCTGTGCATCAAAAATGCCCGAGTACAAGTTGATCTACGGGAACGGTAAGGGTTTAGCCGAGCCTATCCGGTGGCTTTTTGCCCTCGCCAAAGTTGACTATGAAGACTATCGAATTCCGTATACTCCGGGAACCCCGATCGCCATCCCTCAGGAGATCAAGGAGAGTAAGTATATATATATATAGAAAAGACATCCTTGAATATTTTGACATAAATAATAAAATACATTGAATTGATTTATTGTTTTTTTTTTCTTTTTGTTTCAGAGCTCCCATACGGCCAAATCCCGATTCTTGAGGTGGACGGTCAGATTCTGTCTCAGTCGGCGACCATCTGTCGCTTCCTCGCCCGTAGATTCAACTTGATGGGAGCGAACGAGATGGAGGCCGCGAGAGTGGACGAGGTCAACGACGGGCTCCGGGACTACTTTGACGCCTGGAAGCCCGTGTGGCAAGCCAAGGATGAGGAGGGGAAGGCCGCCGCGATCAAAAGCGCGGTTGAAGGACCCACTCTCAAATACTTGCCAATTTTTTCAAGGATACTCGAGAAAAATGGAAATTTCCTCGTGGGCAACAGCGTCACTCTGGCCGATGTCAACCTGGTCCATTTCCTCTCCGTGGTGGAGTCCGTATACAGTGTCAGCCTGCTCAAGGGCTATCCTTTGCTGGAGGCTCATAGACGACGGGTTGAAGCAATCCCCGAAATCGCCGAGTGGATCGAAAAACGTCCCAAGACTGCTGGTTAAGTATACTGATGATAAAGGTCATCAAATTTATGACTCTTTTTAGCATTAAAATTAATTTTTGATTCAGTTCAATTTTCAATTAATATTAAATATTAAATTTAAACCTTGCTCCTAAATATTTTCGAGCGTCGTAGCAACCCAGATAATGCTCTCTGTTCTTTGTGTAAAAATTCTCGAGGGTTCGTTGCTAGGATATTGAAAAATGTTCATAAATAGGTACAATTTGGTAAAAATGTTATAGTGCAATAATAAAATCGAAGAAACAAGTAGCCTAAAAAATTCATTTATTGTATGTACAACTTGTCCTTTACTTTAATTTTACATTGGCAAAAGGTGATTTTTTATGCTCATAATATATACATATTGTGCATTTTATATTGCTCGTGATATTAGTTCAAGCAATAAGTGGAAAAAGTAAGCATACATAATACTTAATGTGTCTATACATACAATCTACACACTAAAAACTACAAACATATTATTCAGCATTGGACACAGACAAAACAAGTAAGCGAGAGCATCCGATTTCAGCCTTGAATGTTATGCATATTAGAGTGGCAATGTTTTTATCCATTAGATGTCAACATGTACATAGGTAAATTGTAAATGTGAGGCGAGAGTGCGAGTGTGAGGAGAGGAAAAAATTACGTATAAAATACCAAGCAAAGCGAGCAGAAGCTCCACAAGTTAGACCTGAGTCACTTGTTTGCCTTTAAATTGTACAGTAGACCCTCGCTGTAGCTTGCTAGGCGATATTTTGGGAGAAACAAATTCTAAGCTGTAGAAAATTTCACAAATCAACTACCCTTAGAAAAAAATCCTATCTAATCTCATAAAAATTTGACAAGGTCAATCATTTTGATGAGATTTTCATGATATATAAATATCATCAAAAGTTGATCAAAGTTGATAAGATTTGCGACCAAAATAGTTTCAAAAAATTCTTTAGATTTGCTGACAAGATTTTTTTCCACTTTTTCCTTGAAAAAATACCCGTTCCAAATACTTTTTTGACCATTTTGGCTGGACAGAGCCGAATCTCGCCAAATTCGACCAAAGATTTTTGGCCTCAGCCAAATTTGGGTTATTGGGACAAACGTCGGTCGGATTCGGTGGGAAATTTCGGTTCAAGAATGTATCCTTAAACTTAAGGCATCAAATTACTGTAATATTATCAGTTTTACAATATTCAGTATTTTTAGAGACGTTTTTACAGGTGTTTAAATTGATAAAACTGTACTCAAAATTTTCCTTGAATTTAAAAAAAATTGTAATAATTTTTGCATTTATTGGGGTCTCAAGCTGCGAGGTTCTACTGTATTAAAAACCAAAACGTTTTCAATGCTAATGATGATGATTGTGGTATAATAGAATGATAGGACTAATAATATATTTATATTGCTGTCTACTACATGTAATGTTATACACATTACACATTTACACACACATGCATCGTCGTTGTTGTTTTTGTTTCACACAGTTAACAATCACGATCAGTTGTACCTACACTACTTACTACTTGCTCCTATTGCAGTTTACACTTGCATTCCCTGCCTAGTGCCAAGTAGTCAAAATTGCCTGTGTTCTGTTTCTGTGTTCAATCCCGTCTATCCTTGAGACGAAAACGAAACGTTTGGAACTGAATACTGAATACAGTTAGTTTAAAGAGACTGCATCTTGTTGCATTGCATACATGTGTGAGTGACTCATCTTTTATCTTCTACAAAGTTCTATTCTATTCCATCAAACTTCTAGAGCCTTCTAGTTCCTTCCATTCTGTACATTCTATCACGTGTTACATATCAATAATAAATAAATAACTACGAACCCCCTGTGATTTTTTTTCTTTTTTTATTTCCACCAACTGCTTTACCCTTTGTGCTTCGGGAGCAATACAAAACAGTAATAATAATAATAATGTATAACATACTATAAAAAAAAAATAAAAATAAACAACTAAATGCTAACTTTGCCAATAATACTATTCCACGTGTAAGTATCTTAAAGGAGGAAAAGGCTAGACCAGGAAAAAGTACCCGAAATCTTAAGTGTGTGCAGTGCATCTTATACTTACTTACTTAATAATATTATTATCTTATACTACTTACTTACATAGATTGCGGCTGGAGTCTAGTCGTAGTCCAATAATTTATATAATATATTATAGTGCATAATAATTGTACCTGCAAACAAAGTAGTGATATTAATATACATAATAATCATCATCATGTCCAGCCATAATAATATTATTGTTCCACTAATAATGTCGCGTGCAGGTTCGCGCATGCTAATCTCAATTAGAAGAAGAAGCAGGACTCTTGCACATCCTTCGTAAAACTTTGAGCATTATAATACTTAAAATACTTTATACAGTCATCATATTATTATTCGTTTGTACCTTTTCTCAATTGGAGAAGAGAGGAGTCCTCAATAATAGAGTCACAAAATGGTGTGACAATGTAAGTAAAGTTAATTAACAACAGAAAGGGGAGAATATAGGAGAAGGTCAACATCGGATAAGAGATAAGATCAAGAACAAAGGCAAAGTAAAGATTCAAGAAATATCAAGAATCAAGAAAATATCAAAGTTGAACGACGGAATTTTATAGGAAAAAAATATATTATTTATCATAATATATTTTATTTCCATAACTCGCTACGAATATTTACCATTATTCGTATGGATAATCAAATTAAAAAGAGTTGGAGAAAGAGGGATCGATTGCTAGTGTTGGAAGTTGAGGTAAATAATTTGCAAAATGTTAAATAATATGATAAAAAATGCTTAGTTACTTACTTGTTTATGGTTTAAAAATTTGAACCTGAAAAATGGACGGATCCCAAATTTTTGGATCAAAACTGATAAATTATGCTTTTTTTGAAAATTTTTGGATCAAAACTGATAAATTATGCTTTTTTTGAAAATTTTTGGATCAAAACTGATAAATTATGTATTTTCGGAAATTTTGGCAACAAAATTTACAAATGATGAATTTTTGAATATTTTGTACTGATGGAATGAATTTTTGTGTTACTAAAGTTGGATGCAAAGGGTTGGCAAAAGATGGAAAATTTTGAAGTTGATTACGGAGGAGGAGATGATCAAAGTTTCTATGAGGAACATCAGCAGGAAGAGCCAATAATTGGCGATGATATGGATAATATTTTCCATATCCATGGTATGGAGGGATTCCCAAATGCGGAAATGATGCAACAATTTTTCCTCCAATTAAACGGTGAATATTTCCACAATTAAAAAAGTACTCATTATAATATTATAATGGTAAATAATATTTTTCAGGAGAAATGGCATGTTGCATGTTTCCCTTGTGCTGATTATTTCTCGCCCTGTGCAAAAATATCCATCTAGAGCTGCAACTGGAGCTTCCTGATGAACCTCCACGACCTTCGGAATCGGAATCGGTCGTGGAGGTCAGAGGTCATCAAATGGATCAAGTTGTGCCTGAGGGTGATCTCGAGAATTTAGAGTTATCTTCATCATCAAGCTCCAGTGAGATGGACATGGACGTGGACATGGACGAGAACATTTTAGAATATGAATGCCAAATTGTGGTACCAGCTGGAAGTCCATTAGTGGAGGGCTCTTTATTCGAGGAGAACGCATCACGGGAATCTTTCGACCGGTGTCTCATTCTTATTCGGCTGGATGCTTATCCAGTATTATGATTGAGCTTTGCTCTGAATTTTATCCGAGCATTCAAGCTATACAAACAAAAAATTGTAAACCAACTGCAATTTATATATTTGTTTTTGGAAAAAATCAATAATCGATTTTCTCCAACGTGATAAATATTCTGAAAAAGCAGCATCATAATTTTCTTTATTTACTTTGAATAAACTGTTGTGATTACAATATCAAAGAAAACTTTTAAAAATACCTTTACTTCTCTAACCTTTTTTGTACCTTACTATTTACTTCTTGTTTGTCTTCACCTACATTTTCTGCACGCGTTAACTTTGCATTTCCCCTGTAATTTGGAAAAATTCCCCCAAAATTCCCAATAAAATTTATCTTTAACATATTTTTTTGTCGAGATGAAAGGAATAAGATTTAGGGCAAAGTTCTTGATTAGTATGGGGAGAAAGTGGCCGAATAAAAATGAAACACCGGCTGAGAATTCCATTGTTCAACCCAGTTCTGCCTCCGTCCCAACAAACTTTGCAGTTTTTGAATTTTTTGGAAAAATATTCCGAAAGTAAAAGTACCTCCAAATTTTTTACAAAACATGCATGACAACAATATATTTTTCTGTACTCTCGTTCTTTCATGATATGTGATAATAAAAAAATAATGTTAAAATAAAGTATGATAATTTAAAACGAGACACTTTCTCTCCCAAGTATTTTCCTACGTTTTCAATTTCCAATCGCAATCCCCAATTCATGGTTAACCTTGAATCTCGTGTCATAATATAATAATATGGACTGCACCATGCTAAAAAATAGGTAAATAATCTCCCTTGTGAGAAATTTAGGTAAATTTTGTCCCTGCATGCAATTTTAAATGGCAAAAAATTATAAAGGGAATTAAAAAATGCATTAAGAAAAAATGAAAAAGTAAACTATAAGTAACTTTCAATTTTCGTTGGCAAACAAACAAATGACGGAAAAAAAAGTTTCCAGAACTGGAACCTAGAAAACTAGAAGGTAAAAAGCAAAATCGGGATGCATTCTGTCGTTGGTTCACAACTAAACAGCAGTCAGAAAAATCGACATGAATAATCCTGCATGGAATATTTTCTCAATGAAATACTTTTTATTTTTGGACAAATTGCTCCAACACTATCAAATAAGCGACGACCGTGCTGAGTATCTGCAATTAAAAAGATACATTCTTGTTTTTAATGATTATACTAAAGGCATTAAATTCACGTTCAATTTACTTTCAACTTTTTTTAGTTATTGATCATTGATCATCAAATTTTTGTAAATTGTATTATAAAAGCGCTCACCCTTAGTAAAAGTCTTCGGTTAACCACAACATAATTGCCCAGGTTCATCTCTGACCAATTTTGAGACATCCAGGCGTAGGTTAATTGAATCTGTAGATGCATTAAAATTTCTACCTATAATTTATTATAGTTCAACAGTCATTTTTAATTTTAAATATAGTTTAACTCCTTTTACCTGCATAACTGTTGAAATGTCCAGGTTGGTTGAATCGAATTTTACAAAATTATTCGCGAGCTGTTTCTCCTGAAATAAAAATTAAAAATATCGGAAATTTGCGTAAAAATTGAAAATTTAATCAACAGAATTATAGGAAAAAACTAAATTTAAAATTGCCACCTGAAACAAAACTTCTTCTGCGACTGAGCACTTGAGCCAAATCAAGGACATCTGGACGCCGGCGATGATACCCCAAATGAGGGAGAATCGGAGGGCATAGTCACTTTTCCAGGACAAGTTGCCCATCGCAAAGATGATGAGGGCGCTGGAGATGACAAAGCGAACAAGTTCATAGAGCTGGGACGGTTTCCGGAATTTATTGGCCAGCTCGTTTTGATCCCGGACAAATTCAATGAGCTGCCGCCACTGTTGGATTCTGGACACTGTCACCGTTTCTATGGCTGTCTCTCGAATTCCCATTCGAATCTATGGGAATGGTACAATTTATTATGGCGTTGCATCAAAAAAATTAATTTTAATTTAAAAAAAAATTAAATTACTTATTTTTTAAAAATTAATTGGACCAACATGCCAAAAAGCGGCCGCGACGTGTTTGTACATGAAAAGATTCTGAATTTGGAGGATAATGTTGAGGGAGAGGACTCGCAGGGACAAATTCCAGGCAAAAAATATGCTGACCACCGAGTGCTGGAGTCCGCGAATGAAGACAAACGCCAGGGAGAAGCCGACGCTGAGCGAGCTGAAGACGATGGCCAGCACGTGTGATTTTTTCACCCGCCGACCTTTCCAACCTTTAACTTCGTCGAAATAAATATTATTACTCTGGGTATCCTTGGTTGAAGCTGGAAAGTGAGGGAAATTGAAAACCTTCCGAAACTCCACCTCAAAATCCCGCCATCTATTGAGGTAGGTGACCAGAACTCCCGAGTTGACCCAGGCCACGGTCAACTCGACCATTTCGGAGATGGGAAAAAACAAGTACACAATTTTGATGGGGATGACCACCAGCTGCTTGTCATAGTCGCCGAGACTCTTGTCCGCGTCCAAGTAGACCTGCAGGTCAAAAAGTGGGCCGCGGAGTCTTTTTTTTATATAAAAAATGAAATCAGTTAAAAATTCAAGTTTTACAAAAAATGTAAAAATTGTTTTTAATTTTGAAAATTATTTATATCTACCCATAAGGAGTAAAACTGGGCTTGAAAATGCTGATGGAATAAACGATACAAAAAAGGGCCGTGACCCAGGCCAAAGTAAAAGTGTACAGAATTCTCAGGGAAATCCACTTGACCTGAAATTCTCCGAATTTGGACTCGCCATCAAAATTCGAATTTGAATTTGAGCCTGAATCCAAATTCGAATTCGGATCGGTATCGCGACGCGGTAAAGGAACCAAAGAAGGTTTGTAAGAAACGGGAGAATACCCGAAAAAAGCCTGAATGCTCAACAGAATTCGAAATTCCAGATCCAAAGGAATAAGTCGAGGCTCTCCTTTTTCTCGGGCTTCCCTTTTCGTCCGAGGTCTCGGGTCGGCCATTTCTCCGGTCAATCCACCTTGTCATCATTTTATTATTTTCTCTCGTATTTCTTTGCGAATTTTCAGGTTAATTGGCTTAATTTCCCGAAAAAACAACATTATGCAGCATCGAATTAAATATTTACACAGCGGATTATCGGATCGGGGTCCAACCCTAGACAAACAAAAGTATCGCCTAATTTTCTAGTTGGCATTGTCTAAACAGGTAAAGCAACAAAAAGCATTTTCAGCTTGCATTTTTGTACAAAAAATGATAGAAAACCCGTCAATTTTCCAAAAAAATGCGTTTTTGACTTAAAAAATTCAAAAATACCAAAAACTAAAAAAAGATAAAATTTTGTTGCCATGGGCGAAAATCAAGTTTCTGCTTGTTGAAACATTGAAAAAACAAAAAACAGCATCAAAGACTTTATGGGACATTTAAAAAGATTAATTGTCAGTACAGTAATCATCTTCGGGGTCAAAGGTCAGAGGTCAAGTGTCACTAAATTCCGGTCAAAATTTTTGTAGGTACGTTGATGGATAACAGATAAAGCTCCAAATCCCTAGTAAAATAAAGAATTTGACCTATTAAAAAATTGGAGGTCAAAGGTTAGATCCGAGGTCAAAGGTCACCGGGTGAGCGATGAATGAGCCGGAGGATATCGAGCGTCTGAAAAAGAAAAAGAAGAAACTTCGCAAGTCCTCGGCCCAAAAGGAGGCCGATTTGATCAACGCGGCCCTTGCGAACAACTTTGGGGGGGCTGCGACCCCTAACACCAACGTGCTCCTCCCACAGCCCCTAAACGCCCTCACAACAAATCAACTGGGCCAAACCGTCGCGACGACGGACCCCCGGCTGGCCCTCTTATCGGATGTGCTGCCCAACGTCGTCGGGGACTCGATGGGGGGTCAACCCGCCGTCTCTAACCTGGAGGTCCTTCGTCACGTGGACTGCATCTATCTCGAGCAGCGGAAGGACGATCTCGAGTAAAAAACAAAAAACGAATGCTTTTTTTTAAAACTTTATGAAAAATGAGGGAATTTTTCAAAATTTTGATTTTTTTGTATTATATAAAATCAGATGCTGCTGCTGCAACTCGTGCGCATCATGCTGTGACCTGGAGGGTCGCTACAAAGCCTTTGACTGTTCCGGGCGGTTCCTCTTCTACATTGAGGAGTCGTCGTGTTGCTGCCTGCGGTGCATGTGCATGTGTTCGTCCCGGCGACCTTTTGAGATGGCGATCCGGGGGACGCACGACAAGGAGATAATTCACATGGTCCGTCCCGCCAACTGCGGCTCCGCTTTTTGCTGCTTCTGTCTCGACCGCATCGACGTCTACTGCCCGCCCGGGGTTTATGCGGGGATGGTCGAACGGCGGTTTAGTCTCGTGGGCTCCAAATTCGTGGTGGTGAACGCGGATGGGGAAACCCTGTTCCAAATTTTCGGGCCCTGCTGCACGAAACGGTGCTGCTGCTGCGGGCACAACGTCCTCTTTAGGGTGTGCAACAATGCGGGGGACCAGATCGGCCGGATCGCCAAACAGTGGCAGCGGCGCCCGGATCCCACCCTTAACCTCAACCCCTATGCTAGTCCAAACTATGGGCGACTTTATGGGTCCGGGACGGACGACCCGGACTTTAGGACGATGGAAAATTTTGGGGTCAGTTTCCCGCCAAAACTGGAGGTGGAAATTAAGGCCATTTTAATTGCGGCCTGCATTCTTGTTGAAATGTCCTTTTTCGAGGGCAGAAATTCCGAGATCAGGAAAGCCCGGAGAAAATCAAACTTTAATAGCGAGGAAGGAAATGGCGGCGGGGGCGGCGGGGTTCGAAAACAGAGTAAGAGATGAAAGATGATGACTGGGAGGGAAATTATGAGTTGAATTGATGGATAAAAATTGGCAAAATAAAGAAATTCAAAATTTTTTGCTAAATAAAAAATATTTTGGCCTTTTTTTATTCATAGAAATTTTTAATTTATGTGCCTTTAATTGAAATTGAATCGGTATTTTTAACACCGGCGTGCATGCATATTATGAGATTTAGAATTTTGCTTCTATTCCTCTTGTATTATTTCTTTCGTCTTTTCCTTTATCCAAAACCAACGACGAAATTCAACTTTTGACACTCGAACGTGACTAAAGTTGGATTTCGTGGCCCATTTAAACTTGTTTTACATTTTATATCGACTCGTGTTCGATTGACTGACGGACGTCAAGCCAAATACAAATTTGTTGTCGTTACCTTTTCTTTAAAGGTTCATTCCCTGGCTTTTGTCATTCTTCCATTATTTATCTTTGTTCACTTTACTTGTACAATTCTTCTTTCATCTTGCCAAAAATGTCTTTAAACTTTTTTCCAAAATTTTATTTCAAACTTTTTTTTCCAAATATTGCGAACCCTCCTTTCGATTGGCATGTTGCTCTTCTTCTGGCCCTTGTTTTTTAGCCGGACAGTCTGCCATGCATTGGCGCAGGAGGTGCTGCTGGTAATTTTCGAACAGCGTGTCAGAAAAAAGGCAAATTACCTTTACAATGCACAAGTACAAACCCCATGCGCCCGGATCCTGAAGGCTTTGATGTTTTTGCATGTTTCGCTCCAACGGAGGCCCCGGCCGCGGAGAGCAGAAAAACAATAACAAGGGAAAACGCCGTCCATTTCCGCCCTTCCTTGACACTCTCCTGTCCGCCTTGAAGACGGTCAAACAGCGATATTTTCGGCGTGGTGGCCGAGGTCAGTAAAAAGTAAATGACATGACCTGACATGACCTGGGCAGACGAGGGAACAAAACTTCAGTCCAGACAGGAATAAATGACATTTTTTAGTGTTTTTTTTTGTATTTTATATCATGGGTATTTATAAAAATTGGCAATAAAGAAACAATTCAAACATTTTTGCTCAATATTATTTTGTCCGTTGTTTTTGTTTAGTTTAAAAAAATTTTATCTGCCGGGTAATTTTGCGGGAAAAAACGAAATGAAACGAGCATTTATATATTGTGAGATGTTTGAGAGTAGTTTGTGGTTACTGGGAGAAGAATAGAATGAAAAATCCGAGCATTTCCGAGGATGAGAATCCCCGACCTGCTCTCACTTTCTCTGCTCATCTGCTGCTGTTGCTTCTCTCTCTCTCTCTCTACTTGCTTTCACTTTGGCCTTAAGTTCATCATCCATTTATGTACAATGTACAGCGTATAGATACAGAGTATACAGCATCAGAATTGGCACGCCGTTTGAAAACTTTCACTTTACTTTCATACTTACTTGATGTCAAGTCAATCTGAGGAAGGACGAGTGAGTGAAAATTAAAAAACTTGGACGTTGCGATTTAATTTAGGAGTTTTAGAAATTCTTTATAAAAAATTTACAAATTTTTGGACATTTTCAAAATGTAC
>JAQIVE010006346.1:0-11643 GCA_034698285.1 Sminthurinus bimaculatus | reverse complement strand
GATACACATAACTAGAGAACTAAAGGCACTATTGTATTTTGTGCTGTACACACATATTTTCGGTTTACTTCGAGTTTTTAGACATTGAGCTTGATGATTCTTTACATACTTTGGGATAGTCCACTATCTATGCATCTACGAAATGCTTCTCTGTATTATTTGTATGGTACTGTAGATGCATAGATAGTACTTTCTACATCTGTACTTTGTGCAGTTCAAGCTCAAGTCAACTAAATGAAATTACTTATTTAACGAAAGCTCCCTGTTTCCTGTCCGAATTCGAATTTCACAAAGAGGCAGAGAGAATCATTTTATGTGTCCCTGTTTTTAACTTACAAGGCTTCGTTTACATGCCTCAAATTTTACTCGCGTTCCGGAAGAAATCCCACGGAAAATTGATCATGTAAAATTCGTGGAACGGGGATGAAACATTAACCGCAGAACCTACTTGGATTACGTTACTCATTTCACTGATTTTTCAACCCTCCGCAGCCGAAACGTTATGAAAACCTCCTTTTTAAAACTATCCTTGAAATGAATTTCAGTACCCTTGGTTACCTGGGTTAAATAGCAGTTATCTAAACGAAGCCTTGTGTGTTACAGTTTCGATAGTGACGAGGTGCAGTTTTCCACAGTCCATCGATAGAGTATAATATCTATAATGGAACTCTTTTATTTCTCGGATTTTCTGCCTAATGTTTTGCCCCAGCATCAAGTAAAGTTTGTATTATTATTAGTATATAAATACAAATTTAATGCGTATTATATTTACCGAGGATTTATTTGCATGAAGGATTAAGATTTCCGCCTTTGGCTCTCTTATCCATATCTTTTCTGTCTATAAAATATTTTGGATTTATGCATCATTGGTCGACTCATACAGATATACATATATTATACAAAGACAATGGAGGAAGACTTGTTCGTCAGAATAGTGTATGAGGCTTACTTTTACTTACTGGGTAATATTTTATGCTTTAGATGCCCGTGATCAATACTTTTGCAGAAAACTGGTGCAGGTAGACATGGAAGCGCAGTAAGTAGGGAGAGGCAATAAAGCACGTGGATAGGGCATGGATAATGTGAGGGCTAGTGTTTTATTCATGATAATTCCTGTTTATCGAAGATGGCTAGTGTAGACTATCGACTGTGTACATACGCAAATGGCTTTTAACTGAATACCGTGGCATTTTAGAGTAATGTACCTAAAACCTAAAACGCCGAGAATCGCATATAGTACAAGTTATGTACATTTAATAAAATATCCATTTTGCATTATTGTACGGAGAATTCCTGCTTGTATCATCCTACAATAACTTACAATTAATCCACATATAATGTGACATTCTTATAATGCCTGTAGTCGGCTAAAGTCATTTGAATTTTGAATAGCACATTAATTGGTTCACATTGATGAAGTTCCTAAAGAATATTTGTTTATTTTACGATTTATGTTATTATTAGTTTCATGTTCGTTATCGTTATCACGTTTAGTTTTTACATTATTAATGTATTATTTTTTGCTTTAAATGTTTGTTTCTTAGTTTTTGAATGCTTATACGACATGTTCAATTCTCAATACTGATTACTGATAAACTGCAGCACTACATAAAAAGTTAAAAGAAGTGTTCCCCAAAATTTACAAATTGAGTGTTTCACAAAAAGGCCCAGAATCTTACACATATGTAGGTATTATGAAATACAGAATATTCAGGACGCTCACTGCGCTGCATGTATTTTATTTCCTGTACCCATGTTAAAAGAAAGAGTAAAAAGTGGTGTCTAGTAATTGTTTCTCTTGTTTTAATTTATAATTCCATTCGAATAAATGTTACTTTAATTTGTAAGAGTAGAAGTGGAAGGTAAAATCTATGTAGGTCAATTTTTTTATAATGAGAAGAAAGTTCTTTCTTTTTTACTAGAAACCGTATGGTTTATATTTAACAACAGTATAGAAAATATATAGTTTATTATATTATATATGTTGAATTTTCTATAATATATTATATGTTTAACAGAGCATGTGAATGTAAAGTAAAATTTTTTGACACGATATTATACACAAAAAGATAAGCATTCTTTGTGTAATATATCATAACATTAAACAGTGTATACTGTATGTATAGTCATTTTTGCAACATCTATTGTTTGTGGACGATTGACGATGACGGTTGATCGATTTAAGACAAAGTGTTTCTTTGGGCATTAAATTATGATTGGAGAGGGAGCAGGAAGAAAGAAAGAACAGCGACGGAGGAAAAATGAAAAGAAAAGGCAAAGAATGAAATGAAGGATAGAAAAGGCCTCAATAAATACATACGTACGTACGTACGTACATATATACATACATACATACAGCGTGAATCAGGGAATCCTTCTTATCTTGTACTATGCAGGCCCAAACCAACCAAAATGATAGCTCCTCATGTCAGCTTTCTCTCTCGCCGTCGATTGAGACAAATACGGCGTTGAGTGTCATAACCTCTCCCTCTACAAGTTCGCCCATGAAGAAGATGAAGAAGAAGAAGAGTACGACGACAATGTCAGAGGAACAAGAACAAGAGGGCGGACAAGATGAAGAGGAAAACGAGCATGATATTCGTTCCATGGTGGAAGGAGAAGAAAGAGAAATAGAGGACCAAGTTGTTGGGCTCGACCTAAGAAGAAGGAGCATAAGTGGTCGAAGTGAGAGACAGCTAAAAGACCGAGACCGAGACGAGGATGAGGATGACGGTGAAGATGAGGATTCAATGGATGAAAATGAGTATTACCGACAGCCACACAGAAACCCAGTCGCAGATGCCTTAGGTGGATCCATAGTTGACAATAATGCGACGATGGCAGCAGCTTTAGGTGACAGTGTTGGTGGTCTTGGGATTGGCCACAGTCTCGGTCTGACCATAAACAATTGCGAGTTGAACAGTGTTGGTCGGCGGTTGTCGTCCTCGGAGATGAATATGACTGGTGGCGGCTTACCCTTCAACAGTAGTGGCTGCTTGCCTCACCTGAGTCCTCCCTGTGGCTCTGCTCTGCCTGGCACAATGTTCCGTCTCAAGTTCGTGGGCTCGTTGGAGGTTGAGGAGGAGGTAGGGAACGGGAAGCGTCGAAGGAAAAGACCGAAAAAAACCATGGTTGAGGAAGCTGTCTTGAAGCTGAAGGTGGAGTGGTTACACCTTTATACATACATACAATTTAGTTTCCGCCATAAATATGAACGATTTTCTTTATTATTTTCCTATCTTTCTAATTTTATTTTATACATTTGTATTTTTGTTAATTTTTAATTACTTTTTCTATAGTTTTGTTTTGTATTCAGACAACAGACATATACAAAAACTAGTTAAGTCTTTGATTTTATTATTATACTATGTGATGATTCTATAGTGTACTGTACTGTAATTCAATACCAGCCTTCGTCGCTCATCTTTTATTGTTTGTCCAAAGGCTCTATCAGCTTTTTATTACTATTAATTTATGTGCAAGTAACGTCATGTGAAATTTTAGTCCATTAAAGGTGTAATGTATTCAAATATGGCTGTTATTTTATTTATACAAAGCATAAATTATTTTACGTTCTTTTGCATGTAAAATAAATGTGAATGAAAATTAATTTTAAGATAAACCGGCTTCTTTATTTTTTGCTATTACATAGTTGTTTAAAGTTTTAGGAAATTGTGGTAGTCATACATATTAGTTACGTATTATTTATTTCTAGTCTATATAGTTTTATATTGTTCTTGTGGGGTGTGGGTTTTAAAATATAGTACAAACTGTTACTCTGATTTTTTTTGTACTTGTGCCGTACATTTTTTGAGAAAAGATTCAAAATACTCATTTTTAGATAATATTTATTATTGCTTTACGTTTTTCTTGGTTTATGGGGAAGGGAACACCGTTTTCACTAAATACGAGAGTGAATTTTTTGAAAAGTGTAGGGTTATAATGGTAAAGATAAAGTAAGGTATTAAGTTTTGGCAGTCGCTTGGCTTGCCTTTTTCTTCATATTAGTGTTATGAACTGGACTGTAGAAATATCTGCGAATGTTTAATACTTATTCGTAAAAATTACGCCTACGTATATTATATGAAATGAGAACAGCAACACGACTTGCAACTCAAATACAAAAACAAATAAGCTTCAGTCGGGGCTTGTTTTTCTTATTTTATACACCTAGAAAGTATTATCAAATTCTGCAACAAATTATTATGAGGACTAGATTGGTTCTCACAGTTATTGTAGAAAATTTGTCTAATCTTAGAACAAATGAAACGAATGAGAAGAAAATAGAACGACATGAAAATTGTTTATATATTATTGAACAAATAACAAACACGCTTAATCGATATTCTCTATTATACTTACTCTTTCTACTTACTTACTACACACACTCTTGTTAATGACATTTGCATATACGATGCCATGACTTTTGATTTTTTGTGTCCCTTTTTTAATTGCTGCGTTGATTGATTGATCGTTCGGTACCTTCTTGGTCGGTCGTGGGTTTGGGTTTTGTTCCACTTACAATACAATGTAATGTGGTATGCTTTGACCGCCACTAAACTGATCTGATCTGATCTCTATCTGCTGCTGATCTTGATTGAAATTCATCCTCTTGAACATCCAGTCTCTGGTAAGGTTTTGCACCAAAACAACTAAACAACTCAAGGCATTTATTTTTTTCTTGTTTTGTTTTTTCCTTTTTTCTTTTTGGTTCGTATTATTCATTACCCCTGATTTATCGTACTTTTCTTAAACGTTTAGGCGACAAAGTAAAAGTATAGAACGATAAAAAAATAGTCGTAACCTTAGTTGAAGCTATTTAGTAGAACATTTTATGATGTGGATTGGATAATGAAGAGAAAATGCTAGGAAAAGAAGTTCTATAGAAAAGTATCACAGGCCCGTTTTCATTGAAAGCATTTAAGATTGGACACTTAATATTGTGAAAAACACTGCCATTTTAACTGAAAGTGGTGTAAAATCTCAGGAAGGCTTTTTATCAGCGTACATTAACATCCTGAAGTATAATAGTACATATAGTTTTAATTGTCGAATTGCACTGCCATGTTCTTTTGTTTTTTAACTTGAAATGATATAATGGGACTTTCTAAGGAAAAGTAGATTTCTGTTGACACTTGAAAAATTCTTCGTCCAGCAAATATTGGTCGATTAGCTTTAGACGAAGCATTGACTTAAAAAATAATTTTAAAATCTAATTTTCACATTGTCTGAAGTGTGGATGGAATGAGATCTGTTCTCAATGTCAAACAAATTTGTGGAAATATTATGATACATTTTACAGAGATCTTTCTTGAGATATTCTCTTGTTCATTGTTTCATGTTTTGTTTTTCATTTTCGTTGCACACAAACGCACTTTCATTTGCTTGTGTATAGATTTATTTTCAAGTATTGTTTTCCATTTGCATCTTGATTTGCTGTAGTACAAACAACAAGATAGCCCTTCAAAGTAATCCATAATAAGAGTAAAAGGGATAAAGTTTGAGATAGATAGGGATAAACAAAAATTTGTTTGAAAAATTTTATATTAACTATTATGATGATACTTTTCATTATCTGAATAATGTTAGAAGGGTAAAATGTTTCGAGGAGTTTAAGATTCGGAGTGAGAGAATGAGAATGAAAGTTAGTTGGAAAAGTATGTAGGTATAAGAGTATGTATGCGTTTTTTGCATTTTACATTGAATGAATATGTAAATATAATGCAAAATGCTTTTTTCCTTCTCACTCTCACTTTTACTCACTCACTCATTGTCAGCTATATTCACTCGCTTGGTGTGCAGTCATGAGTAAAATGAAGAATTACTTGAAAATAAGAAGCGCTTAATGAAAAGTTTACTTTGAAGAGTTGAAATTCATCTTTCCACTGTGTTTAGATGGTTTCTCTATCTATCTTTGTATAGTCAAGAATTTTTTGTAGCCACATGACTAGATCTGGAATCTGGATTCTGGATTCTTTTTTCCTTTCTTTTGCATCTCCCCTTCTTCACTCTTGTACTTAAATTATGTTTTGTTGCTTCGAGTTTATTATAAAAAACTTGGGTGTATATAAAAATGAGTATTGGTGTTGCTATTATTATGTATTGTTACTTTAACGAGAGGATTTTTACCCCTTTGTATCAAAAGCATGTATTCAAAATTTCACATTTTCCCTTCGTACTTTACTTGGTTTGAAGTGAACGGAAAACTGTATGCTGTATGCGTTATGCCTGGCGTTGCATTAGCTTGAAAACCTTGTGTAAATTTGTCCGTTGGATTGTTTTCGTTTACATACTTACTTCTTTTTGAAAAAAGTAAGTTCTCTTCCGCACTTAACACCTTTTTTATTGCACATATTCTGCAAAATTTGTTTTGAAAGACATTCGCACTTGTATTTAAGTTAAAAGTTTAAATGAATAACTTTTCGCCCTTGACATTGAGATAACCAAGATTTTATTTTTAGTATGTTGAATCACAGGGAAATTGGAAAACAATTAATTATTTAGGACGTTAATGAACTTGCGAAAACTTTAGCAGTAATTTTTAACTACCTTTGTATTTTCCTTGTTTAAACACATTGTGTGTTGAGACTTTCTAAACATTTGCAAAAAAAGATGTTTACAAACAATGATGACAATAATTTCTTGATTTACACGGAAAACATAATGTTAGGACACAATGACTTTCATACCTAAATGTCAGCATATCACATATAATGCTCCCGTGTCAAAAAGTCTCATTATCTTACATATTTGATATTTCTTGAGTTTCAATTATCTCAATTGTTATCAATTTCTGTTTTCATATTTTGAGATTTTAAGAATTGTGTTTGTCAAGCAATTTTTACATTACAAAGTTTTGTTTTAGTTTTCGCCGTGGTTTTAATTTTTATGCGTTCCGCTCTCCTATTAATATTATAGCTATGTCCTGATTTGAGTTTTGTTTTGTTTGTTTCCGACAAGGATTTGTTTTGTATCCTTTTGTGAAAATAATTTTACTGTTACAATTCAATGTTTATATAGTTTTATAGATGATGTGATTAATTCACATTTTTAACGGCTATGCAAACAGTATATTATGTATATTGGAAAAGAATGTTATAACAAATATAATTTTTTAAACTGTGAACTTTACAGGCCCCGGAAGGAGAAACTCAGCCAAGTACTGAAGTAGACCTCTTCATATCAACTGAAAAAATTATGGTGCTCAATACGGATCTGAAGGTATTTTTCCTTCCTTGATTTTTTTTGCAATTGTTAACTGTAAAAAGTTGTTTTAAATAACATGGTCTTAACACGTTTTTTCCATTTTTTTAGGAAATAATGATGGATCATGCCCTTCGAACCATATCGTACATAGCAGATATTGGAGATTTAGTAGTATTGATGGCTAGGAGAAGACCAGTACCCACGGACACTGTGGACGAATCCAAAATTCCCCGTCCACCCAAAATGATTTGCCACGTGTTCGAAAGTGACGAAGCTCAATATATTGCTCAGTAAGCTTTGTTTTGAACCTGGTTATTATATTATTCCTTAAATAATAGGTATTTGTGTCATCTGAATAGTTTTATTATTTTATGTTTTATAATTCATCATCAATAAATTATATATTTAGGTCTATCGGCCAAGCTTTCCAAGTCGCATACATGGAGTTCCTCAAAGGTTTTTATTTTTAACTCTCAATACATAATATGTACTATGAGCATAAATATATTTCTTTATGTAACTGAAGTTTTTTATTTATACTAAAATCATGATCATTTTTTGAATCTGAATTATTTCTTCGCAATCATAGCAAATGGAATTGAAGACCATAGCTTTGTCCGAGAGATGGATTATCAGGAAGTACTCAATTCTCAGGAAATATTCGGAGACGAGCTTCAAATGTTTGCTAAGAAGGAACTACAAAAGGAGGTATGGCCTTTTTACGATATTATCATATTTATGTGTTCTATGTCTATGCATTTAGGCTTGTATGTAAAATCTACAAATTATAAAGAACGAGGGGAATACGGTTTTAGAGGAAAGGGGCTAGAAATGCTATGTTCTCCTGTACTTTATTATCACTGTTTGTCATTATCAAGCGGTTTCTAGTTCTATAGAACTTTCCATTCATTTATCAAACCCCTCAATGAAATGATGAATAATGATGATGCACGAGAGGGAAATTGTAATATAGTATATAGTAAAATAGTAAAAGATGTAAATTTGTTTGTTTTTCTTCTATTCTAGGTGGTCGTGCCAAAGACAAAGGGAGAGATTCTGGGTGTGGTTATAGTCGAGTCTGGTTGGGGAAGTATGTTGCCTACAGTTGTGATAGCAAACCTTGCCCCCGCGGGGGCAGCCGCTCGCTGTGGTCAACTCAACATTGGGGATCAAATAATTGCGATCAACGGCGTAAGCCTAGTCGGACTTCCACTATCCACGTGCCAAAATTATATTAAGGTAAGAAAACAAATTAAGGACAAACCATAAAATATTTATTTTTACTTTTCCATAGATAAAAAATAGAATGGAGAGCACGGCAATATAATATTCATATTCTATTGAAACTTTCTCTCATTATTCAAACTCATTTATACTTCACACATACGAAACTGAATTTCGAGGTCATCCATCAATTTCTGCTTTGAATTCTAATAAATGTGCTCCGTTCATTGATTGATGAAATATATATGATATTTTTACAGTTTACAATTTACCATTCACCATTTATATATTATGTAGTAAAGTAAGAACCGGAAAATATAACATAACATACTATAAGAGTAATATCGAGCGGCTGGAAATTGGTTTGGTTTAAAGTTTCCCATCTTATTTCCATTTCTATTAGTTTTTCCTTTCAAGGGTGTAGTAAAAAAAATTCTATTTAGCGGGTATTCGTTCTCCATAATAATTTGTATGCATCCATAAAGTGTATCAAATATATCGGGTGTCTAGTATATTGTCAGTAGAATTGAAATTGTTGAGAGCATACCGAGAGAGAGAGAGTCGCAAACAACTTTTGAAGTTTTATGTTTATTTTTTAAATGGTTACAAAAGATTCAGGCTTCATGCTTATATATTCTCCAAGAAAGAGATAGATATTGCTGCAACCGTTTGCGTCGACAATGGGAGGAGGAGGTGCCGTTGTAATAAAATTCAATATGGAGAAATATAGGAAATAAAATGTTCTCTCCTTTTTTTTCTTCTCGTCTACTACTTACATGCATGTGTATTGTGTTTTAGGGAAATTTATGTCATGATTTGATTTCATCTTGTTCTGAGTTCTCTTTTACTTCCACATTACCCACATGCACACATCCAAACAAAATACATACATACAACACATTTATGTCTAGCGACTATATATATACACAGATAGATCCAAGTTCTTCGTACTCTCCATCTGCTTGTTGTTCATCTAGCTCTACTGTATTCATTGTATTGCATTTATTTATTTCCAATTTCTTTTCGTACCTCCTCTCTTTCCTCGCCTTCTCCTACTTTTTCTTCTTCTTCTTCATCTTCGGTTCGTGAACAACACTCAGTCAGTGCTGCGGTTTCATCGTGGTTTTCTCACGTCTTCCTTGTTCTCGCCTTCTTTTTCTTCCGTTTGAGTCATTCATTCGTTTTTGAGAGCCACTGTTACTTTCCCCCAGTTGCCAGTATTTTATTCGGGAATCCTTGGTTGATGTCGACCAGGACTCTATTTATAGTCTGCTATCCCACCATTTTCCTCAATGTTCCCTTTCTTCTTTGTATTTTGTACTTTGTATTTCACTGGTTGAACTACATGTAAATGGTAGACAGACATTCAAAAAAGGGAAAAAAAGTACTGTAGATTTTGGTGTGGAATGAGAGAAAAGGAGAATGAGAATACAATGCACATGGTATGAAATGGGATGGAGAGTGAGTGAAAGAAAGAAAGAAAGAAAGGAAAAGAAAGCAATAGAGAAAGTCGCAGCAGCTTCTACTGCTATTGCGTCCGTCTCATTCTCATTGTAGATTTGTATAGGTACCCTTAGTTTTTTCTCATTGTTCCCCGTCATCGTAATCTGAAGTATGAGAGAAAGAGAAAGAGCGAGTAGTTTTTGGTCGTAGCAATAGAGTACTTGTAGTTGTGCCGTACTTTACTTTGGGGTACTCGAATCCACATCTACATCCACCATCACCAATTCCTAAATCTTTATATGTCTGTGTGTATGTGTGTAGAGCCATAACAATGGAAGTTTCGTTAGAAAATTCGTCTGGCCTCGCTCTCTCACTCTATTTCTCTGCAAAATCTGATCAGACGAAGCAGTGCAGTCACTACTTTTATAAACTTCTATGCACATGTACATGTACACTGTACACAACAGAGAGAACGAGAGTAAGATAGAGAGAGGAAACTATAGTGAAATACAATAAATCCAACATGGAAGATTTACTTTCGTCGTCGTAGTTTTCTTGGTTCTCGTCTCTCTTCACTTTCTCCTCTTTAGTAGCAGCCCACCTCATTTCGTTCCCTTTATATGGGTTGATCTGATTAGGATTTTTTCCCTTTGGCTTAAATAGAGTGAAAAGATATAATTTTTTTTCTATCTCTCTTTCTCCTTTTCGCTTCTCCTCGTCGCCTACATCTAGAGCACACATTCACATATACAAACACTTGCACACGCTCGCTCTCTTCTGTGCATTGTGTGTCAATGTATTTGTGTGTGTGTGTGTGGTTGAGAACATTTTACAACCCGGTTCGTATACTATATATATGTATTTGTAACGTTTTGTATAGAGTTTTTTTTACTGAATCTTGAATTCCTCTTAACATTACCATTGCACAACCTGGACCACAAACTTATATCGGAGTACAGTTTACAGCATACATACTAAATGTCATATAACAGATTCAGTGCATATGTATACACTACAGTTTCCTACGTTTCTACGTTTGATATTTGAAGAATGTGAGACGGATATATAACTATCTTTTGTACAGAACCTATGAATTATATTGCCGGACTTGCTTTATTGTGTAATGTAATTGAATGCCCATGAAGAAGAAGAAGAAAAATAAGACGATGAAAGAGGCGAAAAAGATTTTCGAAATAATACCAAGTAATTTTCCCCCCTGGATGCTTTGATATATGTACGTGTGTACATTTTACATGTATTTTTATGGTTCTCTTATGGTTTTTTGTCTATAGAACGCGAAAACGCAAACTGTGGTGAAACTTACTGTAGTGCCCTGTCCACCTGTCGTTGAAGTCAAGATTAAAAGACCTGACACAAAGTATCAACTTGGCTTCAGCGTTCAAAATGGAGTGGTAAGAAACTCAGCTCAGATGAGAGCATCTGTCAATTTTTGAAAAAGCAATGTTTTTTCTTTCTTTTTAAAAAAACTTACTAAACGTTCTTTTTTTTTCTTTCATGTTATGTTGTTGTCTTATTTTTCGATGTGGATAAATGGTAATGATACAATGTTGGATTTTGATACACACAGATCTGTAGCCTTTTGCGTGGAGGAATAGCGGAGAGAGGTGGAGTCCGAGTGGGACACCGTATTATAGAAATCAATAACCAATCTGTAGTTGCTGTACCGCACGAAAAAATCGTAAATTTATTAGCTACATCTGTTGGGGAGGTAAATATTGTGTATTTTATTGTTTTTATAATGTAAGATTA
>JAQIVE010006345.1:0-11644 GCA_034698285.1 Sminthurinus bimaculatus | reverse complement strand
GAGAAAGTTAATGGTAACTGCAATAGGTTTTGTTTAATAATCAAGAGGTGGGAAACGGCGCTAAAAGTGATTCGCGCAGAGCGCGAACTTGTTATCATTATAGAACATTTATGACAGTGAGGAAAGTGAGTTTACCAGATATTAATTTGATAAATAATTTTGTACATTTATTCGTACAAAATAATTTATAAACAAACTTCTTACCAAAAAGTCTAAAATTAAACCACATTATTGTTATTTCATATTATTTTAAGGAGTTAATTGTTTGGAGTATATTACATAGCATAGTAAATACATGCCACAGACATTATTACAGTTTTGCTACACCATACTATTAAAATTTAAATGCAAAGGTTACTTAGAACATGCTCTACAATTTGCCGCTGTACATATGGTTATATTAAAAGGAGGAGAAATAAACAGAAAAGGGGTAATTAGACGTCGCTTTCCGTATTATATTCGTTGGAGGTTATTCTTTTCCAGAGTTAGAGTATATTATAACCAGAAAATATATAATGTTTTTGCAAACAGACTTGCGTTTTTGATAGTTTTTTGAATGAAGAATTGAAAGCTGCTATTAATCTCAATCAAATAACTTACTTTTGAGTTGCTTGTCCTATGTATTATTTTTTATTCTATAGCCATGAAAACTCAATTTTGTCGTGTGTCTAACTCAAACGGTTCACAAAAATAAACATTATCTGTAAACGAAGAAGATTAATTTGTTTAAAAAATTAAATGCTTAAAACTTTGTACATACTGCATGCAAAAATGTGCATAAGGACAAAAAACAAGCTTGTGATAAAGAACCGAAGATACTTTTGTGAATGTAATGCGTTATTCACTGTTATGTGTGGGAATGATAAAGGAAATAATATCATACATGTATATGTATAAAGTGTATTTTAAAATAGGAAGATAAAGAAGAGAACAAGGGGCAACCAGGATGCACATACACCATATATGTAGTATCTGTTGTATGTATGTGCTATGTGCGTATGTATAAAATAGTTTACCTCATTATTACATATATAGGTTATGTAGGGCGTTGAGTTACGTTTGCGTTTGTCTACATAGTTCCCGTTACGTTATATGCTCTCTCTCTCTCTCTCCCTCGCATCATTATGTTAGTTCGTTCTTTGCAATATCGTTTCGTTCTTTTAACTTTTTAGCAGCCTCGACGTTAAGGTCATTTGGCTGAGCTCAAGCCTGAAGAACACAATTTTATTGCAAAAGTCTTCCACCAATGCTAGAAAAGCATAATGCAACATTTATACATTATGATATACAAACAATCTGAAAATGAAAATGACCACTATAAATACGGTCTCTTATGTAGAGTCATGCTTAAGAAATCTGTTTCATTTTTGAAAATAAATAACTTTGATCTTCAAGCATGTATATAGCAGTAATGTAAAGGTAAAGCATTTTATGTAGTCAATTGAGCTTTTTCGTTCATTTTTGTTGTAAATTTCTATTTTCCTTGGCTTTAAAGGGCTGTAATTTCACATTGAAATGATTTCATTGAACTTGACTTGCCCCGCCACATAAGTGCAATTTTTATTTTTATTTTTGCTATATAATATATAATATAATATAATTGAACGCACAAGTCCAACATAAAACAATAAATCCAGTTTCCCATATTCCTTCTATCCCTTTCTTTACCTAATCTTTGAATTAAAATTGTATGAGTTTGCCTCTAATTTTAATAGGCAATATTTCCAAGGACGAGAAAATTTTACAAAATATCACAAGGCACAAAGGTAGAGAAATGAAGTACATGAAGGGTATCTGTAACATGCTTACTCTAGTAACGTATGTATTTTAATTGAATTTATATTGTTGGCAATACAGTGTTATTGAGTGCTAATTTTCATATTATACTGTGCAAATTTCACTCTGAGTTGTTGCTACTATGCAGCTCATGATGTAATACGGCATTTCTAATATCATACTTTACTATATGCACTAATCCAGCATACGGTTTTGTGAAAGATGAAATTCCATGAATCTTGAATGCTTCATTACTTGTAGTCAAGAAAGGAAATCATGATAGTGGAAAAATAATTTACACGATGTTCAAGTTAGCGTATTAAAGTCGTAGCATTTTTATATCATCCTTATAATTCTTCTCATCCTTTGACTTAAGAAACCTTTTTTGTTACATCTAGCTAGATTTACCGTTTTTCTCTGGTATATTTTTTAACTTTTGCCTTTTATAGTAATTCACCTGCTTCGCGGTTGTATAGTTTTTTTCTTTTATTTTGCAGACGTGTACATCACATTGATATGCGTGGTTGGAAGATAATCACTACCACCATTCGTTTGTTGTGTATATATGCACGGGTCTATCAGTCTGTCAACTTTTATTATGTACATATGTATATGGTAATAAAGTTGTAATAATAACCTACTTAAACCACTTTACTTTTGTGTTGTAACTTAACTGTACACAATCAGTTTGTTTATGTTTCAGGTGATATCCCCATTTATTGTATTCCGTATCACATGTCTTACATGTTCTTACATGCCAAATGGATGCTCATAGTCTTTCTACACATAGTTTTTCGAACAGTCAAAATAATAGTTTCAAACATTTAACTCGTTGTGCACCACCATAAAATAGAAGAAATTTATAAAAATTTGACGTAGAACTGTTTTAACGTCTGATTGACCTTACCTCTGCCATTATGACGAATTGTTCCTTTAATGTATTTTCGATTAGTCTGTTTTTTGTATCGATAAATACGACAATGTAATAAAACAAAATGTTCGAAGTGTTATTGTATACCACATCAGCCTATACACTCATACAGTTGAAGCCGATACGAAGAAGGAGAAAGGTTGCAATTTTAGTTTTCACATTTTTTTTCTTACATTCTTGCTTTATTGGAGCTGTTAATGTCGAAATATGTGTACAAGGGTATTTGGTAAACTTGGTGGCTATGTATGGATTTGGACAACCAAGTTAAAGCTGTGTGTGCGTATTTACTTTAAGCAGTGATATTTTACACTCTGCACCAAATAGTGCAAGTGAAGCATGAGTAAGTGCGTACATCATAGGACTTTATCTTTATGGTATCTTCAAAAAGTGTGATCTATTTTTCACGTTATTTTGATGCGATACATTAAAAGTATCGCAATTTTGAGCAATTTGGATTTCTTTGATTATTTTGTGTCTGTATACTTGTGTATGTTTACAAGGAGGTAATTGGGATGAACTAGAACCTTTCTCTATCTATTTATAATATTTAAAACTGATTATTTTGGCCTTCCCCTTTATGCTACATATTACACTGGCCTGTGAAGATTTAACGTATGAAAATGTTTGCTCTAAAACATATCTCAGCATCACAATATGACCAAGGATTTGTAAGAGGAACGAAGAAAGAAAAAATACGTTTCTTAAATGCAAGAAATACTTTAAAGGAGTTTGAACATATACAAAAGACTTCCTACAATCAATAGTGTATATATACACAGGGACAAAAAGTCGGTGCTTGCTCAGTTGCTCGGTTGGAAAAACGGGGGAAAGAGTGGTAGTAATAGGTGAAACTTTGGCCTTACATGTTGATCTCATTCCCAGTCAAGTCAAGCATAACATACATTTTTGGTGACACTCTACACTGCAATATTTCGGGTATAGAAGACGCAGTTATGTATTGCATAGATCATAGATATATTCTTGAGGTTTTTCATCATACAATGGAAAATCCACAACATGTGATCACCACATGAAATTTCTCTCTCTTCGTCTCTCTTTTCACTGTTTAAGAAACAAGACGTCTTTATACATATACCCTTTTATAATTTTTTCCTGAGTATTGGTTACTACGATATGTACTCTGTTTCAAATAAAAAGAATCCCTATGCAACAAAATTTATAAAATACAGAGCGAAAGAAAAAAATAATAAGTAATTTTTTTTCACTCCTGTTTCGTATTTTGTCGAAAATTTAGAATCCTAGATTTTTCGTCTATATC
The DNA here is from genome assembly GCA_034698285.1 of Sminthurinus bimaculatus. Lineage (NCBI taxonomy): Eukaryota > Metazoa > Arthropoda > Collembola > Symphypleona > Katiannidae > Sminthurinus > Sminthurinus bimaculatus. The sequence continues at coordinate 7,658 of JAQIVE010006345.1, read as the reverse complement.
CAATATCAGAAATAATAAATATTAATTCCTTTTGTGTTAGGTGTAACTCTTACAGGATTATGTTCTATTATAATTGTTTCAAAATAACGCAGTAATGACCCAAATTATTTAAAAGTATCCAGTTTTCTTTGTCTCACAGTCATGCCCACTCTGCGACTGCCTATTGTATCCCAATTCTGTACATCTGTCTCTTCGTTACTGGTATTTAATATTTAGCTTATTGAAAATTAAATATCTTCAAACATGCAGAATTCTTAAGTGAGTACACGGAAGGTTTAAGAAACATTAAGAATTAAAAGAGCTGTTTTGATTGCTTGTGTTGAAGAGTTTTGTAAATGTTATGCATACATATAACATATATTGCTTACAATCCAAATTCTAAACGTGTACAATGCATTGACCGACTATAAGAGAATGTCGATATAGATATGTGCACACTATGAGCATTCGCGTTTACAATTTTATATCCCAATGTATACCCACGCATATAATATTGTCCCTTCTTTTACTAAGCTTCCGTTTTTTTTTCTTTTCAAAATCAAATTATTCTTATAACATAGTTCTAGTGATTTATATAAATACAGAAAAAAGTCTCAACATCTTGTGCAGTTAGAGTTTGGTTTACTTTGTCCATTTTTTCTAATATCTGCGACAGACCCTGAGATTTCTTGAAAGGTTTTTCTTTCTTTTCTCCTGAGGTATGCTATTATGAAGCCTGTTCCCTATTATTCCTCTTACGACCGTCCGGACCGTCGTCTGGCCGACTTGTCAAGTCGAGATGTAATAGAATGGCGATGATATGAAAGAAGAGTTATTGTTATTAAAAACGTCCCTACTGAGGCATTGAATGATTCAATAATGGAAGATGTAGCCGTGTCATAGGAGCAATATGTACTGTTGTACTAGGTATGCATTATATGTGTACGTCTTTGTAGAAAACAGTATTATTCTTGTTGTATAATATGCATAACCAAGCACATATTATGAGAAATAATTCTATCATTGACATTGCATGATTGAATTGTGGACAATAATCCTTGTTACACCTGGGCAATATTGTTAGGCTACTTTCATGCACTTATGCCTTATGATATTCTTTTGGACTTCACCGTATAGTCGATGGCCGAACACATATCTGTATATTAATAAATGTACTTACAAGCACTGTAAACTCTGATGCGTGTGTCTTCCAGCATGACTTTTTGTGACCAAATGATTTGCACTCATCTTTCCCTTTATAGCATCAGGGTCAGTAATACAAGTTAGACAAGGTACACTTTCTTACACCATTATTTTGGCACTGAGGATGGATTTCCAAGTTTGAAGTCAGCATTAAAGCTTCTAAAGGTTATATTATGGCCATTTTGTTGTAAGGAAACTCTTTGCATTGGAAAATGAAAATGGGGCATCAAAACTTTGTTGATTTGCACAACTTTTTTGTCATCACTAAAAAATTCATTACGTTGTGATGAGGTACACGGGTGATCTGTTTTTGTCGATTTTGCACATAACAGCTGCATAATAACTCTTTGAGACATCCGTTCTCGCACATCACGCGGTCCGGTACTGCAGCAATGTGTAGATGTCTTGGTTTGATTTTTCTCATCTATCATATTTGCCATAGAGAATAGAAAAGAATGGCCGTGTTAACTATGTGTGCAGCATATTATGTATAATGTTCAATGTACAACCAGCGTTCTTTGGTAAGTTATACCGGAAAATATTGATATAAATTTTTGTGGTAGTCAATTTCTTTGCTACAAGATTACTTACACACCATTTCATCTTCTTATGATTTTGTGCTGTGCTCAGTGCATGTCTAATGGATGAAAGTTGTTCGTTTGATTCATAAATGTGAAATGACTGAAACTATCAAAATATATGCTAATTAAACTGGAATGTAATGTAGAAAAGAAAAATCATTTTCTATGTATGTATATATTCGTTACATTGGCCAACACTTTTTGGACATTAAATTGCAATGCCGATTTTATATTGTATTGACCTCAAATTTAACCGATTTAGCCGGTGGCACGACGATTGGTTAAAATTTACAATACGCTTCAGTGCTGAGCCAAAATTTCAAAAAATCAAGATTTTGGAACAGTTTAAAAACAAAAGTTGCTCAAAGTTTTATTCTAATTTGAATGGAAGTGGTCATACGTCTCTGCGAAAACCGTGTGGCCCACGGTGACCTTAAAAGGTCAAATTTTCAATCTTTGGCGGGCTCTCAACGGCGTGTTTTTGAAGATAATAGGGAAATTCTTGGGTCCCTTACCTTTTCGACAAGGGCTTTCAACCTGGGTAGGTGATTTAGCCTGTTGGTGTGGTTTAGACTTTTTATTGCCCATGTTTTCCACAAGTCTTTTTTGTCTACTTGCCTGGTTTTAATTTAGAACGGTCTACTGGTTAATGGGCTGTATATGCATATAATATATTTATGTAGTATAGCCAGTAGTTCATGTTAAATGGATCCATAAATGCTATATCATAAAAAATAAAGGTTTTGTAGCAAGATAATTGAGGCTTACGATCATGAAAACTTCTAGTGGCTCGTCATCGTGTACGTACGGCACTTGCTCTTTCATTTTGGTTCCTGATCGCCGTCCTTTTGTTTTTTCCTCTCTTTGCTCTTTAGAGTTAATGCGTAAAGGGGAGACAGGGATTGAAGCTGTCCATAACTCTCCCTTTCTTTCCTCTTTTCTTAAATCCTTTGGTTTCTTGGTTGTTGGATGCATAAGAATGTATACATGTATAGAATCATCACATGGTCCTCCCATTCTTCGTTTTATTATCTCTGATCTCACTGAGTATAACCTGCATCCTTATCAGCATGTTGGGTCAAGAGTATGTAATATGCTGTATAGTTACCTATATGGTTGAGCTGCTAGGCCATCCTTTCTTGAATCTTAAGCGTGTAGGAGACTCATGGAGATTTTTTTTTGCGTTCTACGTACCGTAAATAATAAAACGAGTATCCGGAAAAAACATGTAGATAAAGCATCATAGGTACTTGTATTTGTAATATATAATGAACGCAGTATTTAAAAAGATATAAAAAAATGGGTTTTAAGGCAGCTATACTCATTTATTATACTCTCCAGGTCTCTGGGCGATTAAAGAAACATACACGTGATATGTTTAATGCGTCAACATCAAGCATAGAAACCAGAAATTACAATTTATAAACATTTGCAACAAAACAAAGTTTGGAATTTACAAGTTCAAAATTTTTTAAAACAAAATCTAAAGTGTCATCATAATCTACTTATGGTCGTCCTTTCGCTATGCGTATATCTTGATGCGATTATACTATGGTTTTATTTTTTTCCATCGCAGGAATTTTCATTAATAATTATCCAGGGCAAGTTTCCTGTAGTATAGTGCAACGCACACAATGCCCAAAAACAACATGAGTCATCCTGTGAGCATAATTTGATAACAATAAGCAATAGCAGTCTTTGAATGAACAACTTTGAAACTTTGAGTTAGTCTGACCCCTAAATCTTTCGTCTTTTCGTTGTTTCTTCCTTCCTTCCAGGAAAATCATCCTCATTATTGTACTTAGTATGCTTTTTTTATTATAAATAATATCAGCCTTCGTTTTTTATTAGGGTAGCGATATTTTGTGTACGAATACACAAGGAAACCACACATTTAGCTTGCTTTTTATATTAATGCATCGTTTTTTAAGTCTGATGTTTATGCTAAAGGGAGTTCCTAGCTGTTGTCTTTGCTTGGCATTTGGATGCATGAATCCACTTTCTACGTTTTCAATTACATATATGCATGAGACATACCTACGAATGCTCACACATATTATTGTTCCTTGTTTTTTTAGTTAAACGTATTTTTTTTGTTTTTCCCTTTTTAAAAAATTTATAATCAGGACGACAACAACGAAACTAAACACAAAAATGGGAACTCTTATCTTTATCTATTTGTTTAACCAGAATATACTTCTTCTTGTGAACCCTTGAGATCATTTAATGAACTCATGTGTTGCTGACGCGTGAATTTTCTTATCGCTAGATAGTCACCAAGTCACGTCACCATGAATGAATACTGGCTTTGAATCATAAATACCCTGTATCATCCAGTATTGAGGTATACAGGGAACTGAGCAGAAGCAGAAGTATATAGTTTTCCCCTTCCATGGAGATGAACGAACATGAATAATAATTATACAATGTTTTGTCCCTATAGTATAAATGACTATTAATTATATTACATTAAATATAAATATTAAGCGCATATTATACAGTGTTGTACAAAATCTTCTGGGTATTGAATACTTTCATGATATAATCTAGTAGCTTGAAAAGGATTTCTTCAAAACAGATTTATGTTTCAAAGGGGAAGAGAAGAAAATTAAGGCAATTTGCATGCGTGTGTACTTAACAAAATATTTAAGTGTTTTTATGATTGAGAAAACTATATTCGTCCTAGCGTAAATAGTTATAGGAATAGATTAAATTATTTGATCGAGAGACGTTTGTGTGATAGCAGGATGTTCAAACACTGCAAAAACAAGAAATGAGAGAAATAACTGGAATCGATTTTGAAGCTAAACCATAGTTTCAGCATAACGTTTTAGTTTAATTTGTCCCTTATATCCATATTTACTTCAGAATTACAGGGAAACCGAAAAATAATTAGCGATACTTTAGTGTATACGGCAATAATTTTCTAACATAATAGTTTCCTCCTAACTCTAATTTCGTTTCACTTAATTTGAACCCTAAAGAAGACCAAAACGAAGGAAAAGAAAAAATAGATGTGGATTGATTCTCTTGCTGTGTTGCACACTGCTTTGATGCTGATGTTGTGTCTTTTGAAATCAAGTATTCTTTTTTTCCTTCTATGCCTTTCTTCTTCTTTTTACTCCTTTTGCCTGTAAAGGAGTTTGTTCTATCCTTCGTTAAAGGATCACACAACAACAAGGACCATTGAAAGTGGGGGATGAACTTTGTGAGTCATCCAACAATTCTAACGAGTCATGATTTCCAAGATAGTCAAGTATATACTGTATATGTGTACAGTGAACACTGTACACTTTCTTGAGGTTTTTGGACCAGAGAGCAAGAAATAGGGAGGGAGAGAGAGAGAGAGAGTAAAAATAAGACTGGTAGGTGGGTAGGGTAGAAAGTAGATACATAGTGCAGTAAAACTGGACTTGCGATAAGAAGAATTTGTTTTGTGGCCTAGCAGATTGATGGAGTTATGTAGACAAACTAACCTACCTACATTTCAAAGTACCTTATTATATTCTACAACAAAACGTTTGAATGGTCCCTAGTTGTATTTCTTCATGTATTTAATGTGTGTGTCATGGGCATTAGTTGATAGGACCCTTTCATTTATGTGTACATGGAAGAGATTGGGTCGAAAGAAAGATGCGGGCTTACATATAGAGGAAAAAAGAGAAACTAAGCTGGCTGGAATACTGAAAGACGAAGAAAGAAAGAGAGCGTATAATAAAAAAATATGAAGGGGGCGTGTATCCACTGGTACCCTTGGGCTTCGAATTCCTTGAATATAATATGTATATATACCACTGTTTGTGCATAGATAGGTTCGTCTAAGACCTTTTCTTTTTCTATTTTCCTCTCGATGTGGTAACCGTCTTAAGTTGCGGTACCTTCTGTATGTGATTTCGTCTCTTGTTCAGTACAATATGTATGTATATATTTCTTGAAATAGTAAAAGAGCTCCAATGTTTTTCATCGGCGTTGGCACTTGAACAGAAGAACCTTTTTTCGTCTTCCTCTTCTCTTTCTTCAACAATACAATAAGCCCTGGATTTGAAATCATTTCTCATGTTCCTACTAGTTTCTTTCTACAACATACACTTCAGCCTCCCTCTTCTCATTTTCCGTTCCTTTCCTTTTCTCTCCAGCGTACATACGTATTGTACTCATCACTACATTACGTCCATAATATGTCTATACTCTTTAAATCTTATAAGCTCGTGCATACTGAATTGGTAGAGAACCTTTGCCACTATGCCTATGTGGTTTGATTTAGGCTTAAAGTCTTATGACAAAAGAAACCATGCATGTATATGTAATACATATATAATTCGTCGCCTCCTTTTCACAACTATCTAGCATGGCCAGCAAATATGTACACAAACACATGGACAGGTTCCTTCGTCCTCACAACGTTTGTCTGCTGAAGACCAAATCTAAGATTTCATAGAGTTGGCCTTTGTTCGTTGTATTTGTTAGACAAAGTATACTACTTAAACGCGTATGTACTTTTTTGGATGGTAGTTCAACTTCGTAAGTATACGGAGAAAGAGGGAGTCTGAAAAGACGTTTCGTTTTTGTTCGACGCAAAGAAGTCTCTATCCCCCTCGCTCTCTTAAAGGCATTAACAAAAATCAGAGATGGTCCCAGACGGAAATTGAGTCTTGGGTTACACATTGACGATGAGCAAATGGATATATTCTCCACAGCTTCGTATTCTCTCTTTTTTATCTTTTGAAACTTGTTGGTTCTCAACCTGCAAGTTTGAACTTGAATAAACAAGCCATCCCTTTTATGAGTTTTCCGTCCGTCATTGACGTATGCATGCCTTCATGTTCATAGATAAATGCATACTTGTTGAGGATTGAGGAAATAACGTTATTACTTTCATTATATGACTTATATCGTATTGCTCAACATTTTGTTCATAAATAGCTATTGATCTGACAAAAGTCTCCAATTTCAATTGGAAGATGTGTAGAAAGATTACAGTTGCTGTTGGTTGCAAACCTTCAACTGTTTAAGCAATAGAAATACATACGTTACTATATCCTGTTTCGTTTGGTTGCTATGATTAAAATATAATATATTTATATGTACAAAGACATGTGTTGCATTCGTAGTAAATTAAAATGTAGAGATAAGTACTTCGTTTTTTGAAGAACCATGAAGATCGAATTGTAGAAGTAGAGTAATGATTTTATATTATATCTGCTTCAATTACATAGCAAAGTAACGTAAAAGCGTATTAATGCTATGTTATGATGATGACTAAAACAAATGGTTACATGTTGTGTCGAAGTGTTTTTCCCTTGGAAAAAAGTCGAGTGCAGTGTGAAGACTTTAGAACATTTGTCACGAAATTCTTCACACTCACATTACATTATACTGACGTAAATTGCATTTCAACTTCCAATACAACAATAATACTATGTTTAGTTACACATGTACATATTTTAGTTGTGTTATGCGATATCACCCAATGAATTTCATTATCTATTTCCTGACAATGGACAAGTTCTTGTGGTGGGAGGTAAGGATTCTATGCGGCTTTAAAATTTAGGGTATTGAGATTATTTGTTTATTATAAGTTGCTGGTAAACTGACGTAGTAATTAGCAATAATATGATGTCATACAAAATTTCGATTTTCATCTTTGTATTGATTTCATAATGAAACCAAAAGAATGCATCCATCTGTTCCTACGTCTGTATATAAAGCAGAAATTTTGGCTGTGTATATGTCTATATTACGGTTAAGGCTTCTTATCGGTTGTTATCGGATGGTTATCGGATGACACTCAAAAGTAAATATCTCAGAAGTTCTTTGGCAAAAAAATGTCAAAATTTTTAGAGCAATAGTCACATAGCTAATGTACTTTTTGAATTAAACTGGGGGTCTCAGACT
>JAQIVE010006344.1:0-11645 GCA_034698285.1 Sminthurinus bimaculatus | reverse complement strand
CGTTCTCTCTCTCTCTCTCTCTCTCTCTCTCTCTCTCTCTCTCTCTCTCTCTCTCTCGCTCTCCGACTAGAACGTTTGACGAGTGTATACATTAAGTATATTATAATATGCAAGTATGATATATTATATATAGATAGGATACTTGGGTGCATTCATTCGATGTTGTTTTCCTCAAGTCATCATATTTCCTTATATAAACAGCCCATGATTACCGTCCCATTGACACGTCACAATCGAAAACTCTTGGTTCGTAAGTATCTCACTCGTACTTGTACACACTACATGCATAAATATGGATCCATATGCACAATGTACACGCTCCCCAAAAGCTTGTGTGTGCGGTTTAATTAAGTCGGGATTCACGAGGATTTCATTCATGTATGTACCTCTCCTTCTTTTCATTCTCTCAATCTCAAAGTATAAAAGTCCTCTGCTGTCCACGCTGGAGCTCACAAGCCACCTTCCTCTTCGCCAAGGAACAACTGCAGTTTAAGTTTTGTTTTTTCAGAAGCAAGGGGGAAAAATAGTAAAAAATAATACAGAGTACCAAATAAAAAAAGTTCCCCATACATAAGATCATCATCGGTCATTCGATTTCGAAAAATTATCGAAAGGCATGGACAAACTTTCCCTATTTAATCGGTTCACAATGATGAAAAGTTCTCGGAGGAAATGCTCCTCTAGTGCCGTGGCATGCAGAAGGAGCACTGCTAGCAATAAACATTTTATTCTCGTGCTCACTCTTAGTTTGACTTCTCTTCAACTAGTTTTGCCGTCGACAGTTGTGAGAAATACAAATAGTCAGTTTCATTCGAATCAAAATAGTGAAAGTCCAGTGGACAATAGTAATACAAATAATTCCACCTCAAGCTCAAATAATATTCCTCCACATTATCATCATCATCATCATCAATATTCGTCCTCCCGGAGTTTCCAGTCTTCTCACCCAAGCCAATACGCCCACCCTCATTCTGGAGCGCAGAGTGAAGGACGGGGTAGAAATTATTGGGCACGAGATTCTTATGCAGAAGCGGCAGCAGTGGTCGGAGCTGGTGCGTTAAATAATGGAGGAGGGGGTGGCGGCGGGGGTCCCGGGGGCAGCGGAGAAATGAATTCATTTGGCTCCTCTGACTCGGGAGGAGGTGGAGTTGGAGATATCCAGCAGCTTCCTCAATGTCTTCCTCTTATGGAGTTCCACCGCCAATGTCGTCGTATGGCGCAGAATTGGCGAAACCCGCGGAACCCATGAAATATTACTATCAAATCATGCCAAGTCAAGACATGATGATGAGTGGCAGCGGAGGCTGGGGAATGGACGATGATGATGGTAAGTGGAAAAATAAATATTACACACCAACTCATCATATCTATTATTGGTTGGCATTATTTATTGGTTGATTCATCTTAAGTCAAACTAAAATCTGGAACTAATAATTTGTCGTTGTTTCCTAACAAAACACTCACATTACCCATAGACATGGACTCTGGGCTGTCGAGTATTCTGGGTGGAATTGCAGGCATCAAGGGCATCAAAGGGTTGAAGGGAATTAAGGGCTTAAAAGCTCTTAAACTGTTAGGTCTCCCGCTTCTGCCCATCGCTCTGCCTTTACTCCTACCCTTATTGTTGCCCATATTACTACCTTTGCTGTTGTTAGCTCTACTCCCCCTACTGTTGTTACTCTTTATCCCAATCCCGATCATTACTTTACCCAACGGAAGGGCCCTTGACACTGAATTTATCAATACAAACGGAACTGTGCCAACCGACGCCTCCAAAACTTTCAACTCGGGCTCTCATCTGGACATTTCTCGAGTTCTATCCGAGGAATACTCAAGGATGTTCAAGGTCATTAAAATAGATTTGAATTTAATAAGCAAGTACCTACTTTTACAAATAAACCCCACCAATCAACCGGTTCATTTAACCTGTCTTTTGTATCAATCCTGATACCAAAGACTTTTACATTATCGTTATGATCTTGAACTTCTGAAGACTCGAACAAGAAGTGATTTATGTATGTATGGACTTGTTTGTTCTGAATTGTAGTCCTTTCTCCAGTCTTCTGAGTGTGTGGAACGAATTTCCTGTGAACTGAGTCGTGTCTCCAGAAACTACAAACCCACTGAAGGAATCGCAAAATTGTGAGTGTAGTATTATTATTTTACACTATCTAAAAAAATTCGTTTGTTTGTTTTGAATACTTCAAATCTTACTTTGAGTATTTTATAGTTATTCAATAATTATTGTTTTATTACTTCCTAATCCAGTGTTCATCACTTTCATGACTAAATTGCAAAAACAAAATACATATCTACATACCTAGGTGTAATGTTTATTTAATAATACAGTTGCCATTTTGTTGTTGTTGATTTGATTTAAGAGCTGAAAAAAATTGTGGTTTAAACGGATTACTAGTTTCTCCATCTTGATCAGTCCCCATAATATTCTCGATAGTAAATAAATCCGCTGATAATTTTCCGATTTGATAGACTTCTTCTCTCATGGGTTTTTCTTCCAGTGACCAAATATTGTAGAGAGTCTCCAGCTGTCGAATCTTGTTATTTCCAAGTAAACCCTCCAAAAGACTGAGTAATCTATAAAAAAAGAAGAATTTTCAATTTAGTAGGATATTAGAACAACGATAGAAAATTTTAACAAGCATGTTTAAAAAGAGCATAATGTAGTAAGCACTAGAAAAAGCTATACACGTACCTTGGGAGAAATATGTCTGTAAATTCATTAGGATTTGTAATGACACTATAAAGAATCGATTTCAATCGATGAGGATAAACTTTCTCCTCTTGTTCAAGAAGTTGAAGGAAATGGTCTAACCAAAGGGCACTAAATAATTTGATAATTTTTGTAGTTTCCTCCTCTCGTATATGAATCTGACTCAAAATACTACACATTTGGGGAACTTTTCCTCTTGTTTGAATCAACTGAATTATTGGTGACCATAGTGATCGGTACTTGTCAAATATTAACCGTTCTCCATCTTTACCCTCTGTATCCATAGAAATGTCAAGGACTGATGAAAAATCATTAATAAACTCGTCATTTGGGATCATTTCATTTGCCAGGGCTGTGCACAAGAGTAGGGGATCTGCTGTAAACAAATTTGCTATCTGTGTCTTGAAAAATCCGATTGCAATTTTACTTTTGACGCTATGCGGTTGATTAGGTAAGGCTTGAGTAATGTCAGCATCTGTAATTCCTTTAATTTTACGAAGTTGATAAATTTTTGAGGCAATGAAAGATGATGCTGCATTACACATTTTAAAATATTTTTCTTCCTTAGTCTCTCTATTGGCACTTTTATTACTAAGTAACTCGATTCCAGGTTGATCATCTTTATTTTCAGTGTTGACCCAGTAGTTATCCTATAGCAGAAGAAAAAAATTTGGTCAATAAAATAAAAGTATGATATTAGCGATGACAATACAAAATAGAAAAGTATATTTTAAGTTTTGAAAATACAATATAAATGAACTGAAATGAACTGTGATTCGTCATTTTGTCATTACCGTGAGCCAAGTCATTATAAATTCTGCAGCATATCGAAGGATTTCAAGGGATGGAAGGTTTATTCCATGGGAAATTTCATGCCTTAGTTCAACAATCCAATCTGGAACACTCAAGTGTGATACTAATTGAGACAATGGAACAGGAGCGTTTTCTCCCATTTCCTTTGTAGCCAAGTGACTAATGTGATTTAAATACCTGTTCAAAGAACGTAATTTCGATTAGCCAGATTACATGACAATTCATAAAAGATATATTCATGATGTAAGATATGTTCATGATAATTACATACCTAACAAGAGCTAGTGAATACAAAGATTTGGCTTCATCGTCACATTGCCCTTTTTGATCCACGATAATAGCTTCAAGACAAAACAGGCTGGACTCAACACCGATTGGGAGTGATGGAACTCGTTCCTTCCACATTCTTAATTCTCTGACGACTTGTTCATAATCCCTATTGTTAAAGAGACTACAAACTTCGTCCCAGTCAGAACTACAAATCAATACGAACCAAACAAGAAAAAACAAAGTTTTTAGGAAAGAACATGTTACTTAAGTTACACATTACTTCAAGATTTTCTCAGGACTTAATTAGTATATGAACACGATTTATACACAAAGCACATCATAATATTTAAGTATTTAAGTACCTATTCCTCCAAGGGACAACATAGTATGACTTAATGTTGACAACATGCGAGTTTTTCGCCTTCTGCCTTTTCAATTTCTTGTTCTTCTTCTTCCCCTTCTTAGTCTTGGTTTTTCCATTAATTTTCTTCAAAGTACCACCATTTGGAAGTTCACTCTTACTGCTGCTGCCTCTGTTACCTCGAAGTTTCATTGTAAATAAGTTATAAAGCTATAGTTAGTTAACTAAAGACTAAAATGTTTAACAAAAATGTTGAAAAAATCACATTAGTTTTTTGCACGTGCAAATAAATTTTTTAGCCTGATGATGTTTTTAAATATCGGATGGGAATTCAAGGATCTCTATTACGTTATAATTCAACCAGCGTCGGAATTTACTACATTAAAAGTAGTATAATACTGTGCAAATATACACACTATAGGGACAACAAAAATTGAATAGAATACTGATATATACTGATAGCATAATAATTTAACTATTTTTTATACCTACTAGCACTAATTATAAGATAGATGATATAACAACTAAATCAGTGGTTGTAGATTGTGCGTATTAATGTTTACGAACATTCGCATTTACTTGGTTTTGTCATTTCACAGTAAAATAGCTAAACGTTATAAGGCATTAAGGTAAGTTCATACTCATACTGCAGCACACATTTTCTTCCAGATTTCGGTCAATTCAAAAATACAATAATGTAATAAATAAAACATAAAACTTGATTTTCACATTTGATGACTAATTTATCACAATTTTTCCTTGTTACAGGAGGATGGACTCTCTGAAACTGGACTAACTGCATTTTTCATTCGATACAAGTTTAGAAGTATGAATACACATCATCATGCGATTCATATTCGCTGATACAAAACGTGAGTCATTTATTGTAATCCGATATCAAAAATATTGCAAGTCTATTGTGCATTGTGTACAGTAACTATATACATAATACATAAGTTGTAAACGTAGATCGTATAGACGTAGATCGTAATGTATGCGTATGCATTTACATTTTACATCACGTGAATTTACCTATTTTTACGCGATGTATCAATTTGAATCGAAAATATATTATACACAAATGATTTAGTAAAATAAACATAGGATGTGCAATGATTTGTTTAGCATAATATAAGTATAGTCTTAGATTTTAGATAGAAAATACATAAAATAAAATAGTAAGCAGCTATTGCGGTTATGTTGTTATGTTATAACCGTCATTGTATTTCGTACTCCCAATCGCTCTCTTCTTATTACTCATTGTAAAACAAGTTTTGGAAGAGCACATGACAATTTTTATCGCTGTCATCACTTAATAAAACCTTGTTTCAAATCCTTTCATCGTTTTTACCTTTTCAGATTTATCACAAAGTGAGGAGAGTCAAGAAAGAGGAAGGAAGTCACATTGAATTCACTGTGTGTATTCATTAATCATTGCAAAACTTTTTTAGACTCTTCGCAAAACAGTCGCCATCACCTTCGTTTACAAACAATAATTTTTGCCGTTTGAAGAACATGTCTCTGGAAAACGAGTCGTCTTCAATCTATGCCATTGACCAAAGTGGAAAAGTGTGGGTGATCACTTTACAAAATAATCATAAGCAACCAACCTGGACTCCCTTACCAAATCCAAGCCGTGTAGACTTTAAAGTAAGAAGTTTTAATGTACACATTATGTATTTTAGTAGCTACGAACACTTTTTTATTGAAAAAGCTATATATTTAGTTTGATGGTACAGCTTGCTGCCAGTAGTTCCCTTGTTGTTTAAAATTTACCTAACGTGTGTAACTTACTTTTTCGATGGCTTTAACAGAGATTGTCTTCGCTTCATGAAGCTGTTTGGGGAATAAGCTCCGATCATCAAATATACTGTTATAATCAAAAGTTGGACATCCCCATTAGAGTCAGAGAAGAAACTTATGAAAATCAGGTACGTCAATTCTTCACCATACTGCCTATGTATAATGCCCAAACCTAAATGTTGACATCATTTTTCCAAAATCATTAAAAATGGTAATAACGAGTTTTATTCGGCTTGTGTGTTCATACATAGAGATGGAACCCTGTTTCAGGCTTTTCAGACTCTTTGTTGCCTACAGATCGCTTTCCTTTTTCCAACGAAGAAGGAACCGAGAATAGAGCAAAAGAGTTGATTAAGTTACCTTCAGACTCTTGGGTTTGGAAAGGAAACTGGACAATTGAAAATACTTTTGGAAGTGAAATTCTTCCTCCTGAGGGTTGGACCTATGCTGTTGACTTTCCAGCTACCTATCACGTGGAAAAGGATTGGAAATCCTGTGTGAGAAGGAGGAAGTGGTATCGCATTAGAGAATATGTTGGTTTCAATCGTTGGAATCTATGTGAGGCTGTTCATGAAGACTTTACCTCCGACCCATTTACTGATGTTGCTGTAGGAAATTTTGGAATAACTCATCACGATTCTACTTGCGTCTGGGCTATCACAGTTAACGGCGAGGTAAAACAATAATTAATTAAATTAGTTGTTTTTCTTTGGTTTTATTAGTATTGCATAATAGTACTGAGAAGTATCTTTGAATTTTTGCTGTGCAGGTTTATTTTCGTAAGAATGTAAGTCCTATGAGCAATCCTGAAGGCTCTCGTTGGGAAAATATAGAAATACTCAAGGGAGTTCAGGATGCAGCTCAAGTTGCTGTCTCAGCATGTGGAACTCCATTCATTGTCACCTGGACAGGAAGTCTTCTTTATAGAATTGGAATTACACCTAAAAATTTAGGTACATAATATACATATTATTCAAACTTTGAAATCAAAAGTAACAGTACCATTCCAGAAATATGTGACATCGTCGTCTTTTATTGTTGAATCCTTTTTTTTGTTTTTGTCTTTACAGCTGGAACAGATTGGCTTATTGCTAATGGACCGCCTGGGGGATTATTTCAGCTGTCAGCTGGTAAAGAGACATTATGGGCTATAACACGAGATAAAAAATGTTGGGCTTTGAAGGGCGATTTACAACCAATTCTTGCCAAAAAAACCCTGGAGCCGTTTTTATGGGTAGAGATTCCTGGTAGAATGAAAGCCATTAGTGTTAGTAAGACGGACATGGTGAGTTTAACGTTAGTTATTACAATTAAAAATTACATGTACACGTTTTTCAGTTTATGTTTCTGAATTTAGTACGTATTAGTTTTATTTTATACATGTAATAAGTTGTGTCTTTCATTATTTTCATTCTATAGCTGGTCCTAGCAATCGGGAACGATGACAATGTTGTGTTCACTCGTTTCGGAGTGACAAGTGATAATTTACACGGACAAGGTTGGAAAGAAGTTTTCACCAATGTGGCCTGGGACACTGTATCCACCAGTTCAAGCTCAAATATCTCCGAGTCTCTAGATCACGTTGATGGCCTACTACAACCTGGTGGCTCTGACGATGAGAATGGTGATGCAGTTTCGATTCGACCAGATATTCCTCAAGGTTGTCCTATTGTTGACATTGGAGATCATTCTGCTACTGGACACAGCATTTGTTGGATAGACGGTGCTTGTGCTTCCGCATTAAGATTGGGACCAGATTCAGATTTAGAAATTGGACCATGGCGAGATGAAATTCTTACCGGTTTACAATTTCGTAAATGTGAACGTAGTCAATTTGCCTATCCAAATGCGATAGAATCCTCATCATCCACCTGGACTAAATCAACACGCACAAGAATGCTTCAACATCACAAGGGATCAAAGTGGATAAAGGGAGAAATTGAAATTAGTAACTCGGACACTCTCGTCTTTTATCAAGATTTACATCACAGCTGGATGACCGCAGTTGCTGATATTTTGAGTATTTTCCTATCTCGGGATAAAACAGCGGCGTTTACCATAAGAATTCGTAATGCCGTCGATCCTGGGATTAGTGATTTCATCACCCTAAAATTTGAGAATGAAAATACTATGGAGGAATGGAGAACGCTGTTGATTGAGCTGTCAGAGAAGCCGCGAGATGAAATGAGTATGTCAAATGCCTGGATAACCACAAATAATGGAGAAGTTCACGAGGCTGGACTCATCAAAATGAAGGACACACCAGTTGGAACAGAGGTTGTGACGCCTTCTGAAAATTCAGAAGTCAAGCTCCACCATCCCTTAATCAAGGGCTTTTTACCTGGGAGTGAAATCAAGGTTGACATTGTTGTTCCCTCGTCCGCTGTTCGGTTTGCCCTTAATCTGAATGGTCGGGACTCTGTCGTTTTTCACTTTAATCCTCGAATTCTAGACAAGGTTGTTGTGCGAAATAGTCGTGACAGTAAGGGCGATTGGGGGGAAGAAGAAAGAGATGGGGTGTTTCCTTTTGTTGCTGGACAGGTAGATTTTTTTTCAACAATATTGTTGCAATAAAAATTGTATAAATTTACTCCCACAAACAATTATTTTGAATCTGTCTTATAATATAATGTTATTTTTCTTTTACTTTTATTATACAGGCTTATGCAATTCAGATTTCCTGTACGGAATCTCAGTTCATTGTAACAGTTACAGCCAAGCACAAGTTTAGTTTTTTCTATAAATTTCGCTTCCCACCCAAATTCATCACTCATTTCACAGCTTGTGGGGACGTCAGTGTAGTGGGAATAAGATATGATCCTGCAGTTGGAGAAGAGACAAAGCACATTGAATTTGTGACACAACCTGTCCCTGGACATTTCTGGAAAGTCGTCTCTGGCAAAGAGGGAATCACTTGGGCCATTGGAACAGACTTGAATCTTTGGGTGTACACTGGAGGACTGAAGCCAAATAGGAAGCCTGAAAGTGAAAATTTAGTCACAGATGAACAAGTTTATACAATTTATGAGGTACATGTATCATACTGTAGAAACGCGACATTGAAATTACATGTAGAAAATCGAAAATCGTCTCATATGGGTTTTTAATTTATTTTTGTTTTTAGAATCAACGCTGGAACCCTTTATCCGGCTTTTCCTCTCATGGCCTTCCCACTGATCGCGCTGCTTGGTCAGATAAAACGGGAAGAGTAGCTTTAGACAAGGAGTCGATAAAACTTCCATCATCCAAATGGTCCTGGTTGACTGACTGGGAAGTGGACTATGATGTTCCTGGTGGTGTTGATAAGTCTGGTTTTCAGTATGCTGTAGATTTTCCAGCTTCTTACCATTCAAGTAAAAGATTTAACGACTTTGTTCGAAGGAGAAGATGGAAGAGGATTGGCCGCTATTCTACGAGTGGACCTTGGGCTCTGATTCCAGGGGTGAAGATGATTGATATTTGTATTAGAATGAACGACGATTGCGACTACGAAGTTTTAGGGGTATGTCAAAATGGAGATGCAGTCGTCAGATGTGGTCTAACTCCCACCAATCCAATGGGAACACACTTTGAACCTCTAACTTTTCAGAAACCATTTGTGAGTACATATTAATATTTGTACAAAAACTACAATTCTATTTAAGTATGAACTTTACAGAAAATGTTAAAACAATGTAATATTTTTTGAATTAGGTAAGTATTTCAAGTTCGTATCAGCAAAAGATTTGGGCTGTGGGGAAGGATGGATTTGCTTACATTAGATATCACAACAATTGGCAACTATTGGATCGTCCTTCACAAGCTCCTTTAAAACAAATAGCCGTCGGTCCATCCGGTATCTGGGCTGTGGGAACAAATAATGTTCTATACAGAAGAACCGAAATTCAACCTATTTTTCCAGGTGATCTATAATTTGGCTGTCAATTTATAAAACATCATATGTATTTTATATCTATTCATTTATACAATTCGAAATAAATTGAATTACTTTTATAACTAGCGTATTTGGCCTTTTTAACAGAGGGGAAAGACTGGGAGAAAGCCATAGACGGCGTGTCGCAAGTAACCCTTGCCAACGATGAAAATGTTTGGGCCCTTATTAGACACGGGGAGACGTTTCATTGCTCAGTAGCTAAAAGAAAAGGCATTTCACGTAGTAACCCCAATGGAATTGGATGGGAAATTTTCGGTGAAGGACCTTTTCAATATTTCTCAGTCACCGGAGCTTTTGGTCGGAATGTATGATGGGGTTTCTATTTTCTATTTACAAAGTTCTTTCTCGCTCTCCTCTTTATCTTTTAAAATATTCAAAAAAAATCAAATGGGCCTAAAGACTAGTTTGGTCGTAATCGCTAGTATGTACATGATATATAAATATTTTTTATTCCTTGCTCATTCAAAGTTTTATATTATAGATATTATTGAAATTGCGATATTTTTGCTCATGTAAAGTATACTTTATTTTTATTTATGTAATTATGTATTGCTGTTTAAACTAAGTATTTAGATAGTTATATATATTGTTCGCTGTGATGCCTCCTTCGTCGAGTATTTGAACACTAAAGTCTTGAGGAGTATAATATGATATACTTTGGCTAGGAAAACTGAAACTCCTTGGGACTTGTTCTTTGCATAATATTACCTACTATGTATGTATAATGCGCATACACGTAGTAGGGATTTTATGATATAAGTTATGAATGTTTTTAATCAATCGAGTATCTGCGCAAAAACAAATTGTATCTCGAAAGCTACAAACCGAAGATTTTAGAGACCGTAATGGTCTACTTTGAGCTGCATAATAAACGTAACCTTTACCTGAATTTACTATGTATTGCATAGATAGCTTTTATCCTATTTAATTTTGTGTTTAAAAAATTGGTAATATTATGAATACGCTTTTAGAATAAGTCTACAATCTAATAAGTCTACATAGGTACGTTTAAAAATCACAATCATCTTGTTGGGAACCACATAAAAATTGCTCTTGAAATTGCGATACATAATACATAATACATGTTTATTTATTTTTTTAAAAGCAAATTAAATTTACACTATTTTATCAATGTAAATTTCTAAAATCTTATTCGAAAATGTTAAAAAATACATCTGTAGTTTCCCCTCTCTACGATATACAGTATGTATAATATATTATTCCGCTATTTCCAAAATAAAATATTTACTTGAGTGGTAAAAGTTAATCTCAGTTTTGCAGTTTTTTTTCAAATAAGCAATACGATTAAAGAGTCATAGACTAATAATTCATACCGCATACCTAATAGAACTATTGAATTATATGTATTATGTGAACCTTTTAAAGATTCGACGAGTGTAAGTATACGAAATTTTGTGCATTTTATATTACAGCAATATAATGTGTGTGCACAGAAAAATATGATGAGACATTGTACTATATTCTGTGATAGGGATCCCAAAACCTTTATGCAGTATATCTACTATATTAACCAAACGTGCAGAGCTCGAATTACTCTTACGAAAAAAAAACTAGACAGATGTTTTTGACTGAGCTCGTTTTGCCTTTTGTTCCGTACCAGTTCCGTACCCATTCAAAACCACTCAAAACAGCACATAGAGAGTTTTTTATGATGCAAAACACGAATAGAAGGTCATAATAAAATTTAACGAACCCAAAAAACCCAAAATTTG